>JAVLUE010000456.1:0-184962 GCA_034190945.1 Octodonta nipae
AAACAATTAATTGATAAATGTGAAAAATGGCAAGAAGACAAACATGCCAAGGTTCTTGGATCAAGGGTCTGGCACAAACGTCAAGAAAACCTTTAAAATTTCATCTCCGAAAGAACAAATTTCTGTGGACTTTTAGAGGTTTCGATCATCCTATTCGAAAATTTCCACGAGTTATGATTAGTCAACCAAAAGTTTTTTTTTCAAAAGCAGTTTAATTCTCCAGAATCCTTTAGATTCTAGAAGAATAATAAAATCTCGAAACACTAATAAGTTTTGAACTCGAAAAATTCAAAACGTTTATTACAGGACAGAAAAGTTTGATAATGTAAGTAGTGATGTAATGGATAAATCTGATAAAATGGAAGAAATTATCTGTTTGTTTGGTTTATCTCTATGTATAAAATATATAAATATAAAAAAATAGAAAATGTACAAATTGTCTTCGATGTTTTTCGAATTTTGATTCGAAAATCGATTGTTCGATCTATTCGATCTTTAATCGGATTCTTGAATTATTGAGCGTTTTTTTTTCAGTTTTCTTATTTTGATTACATTGAAATTCTTAAATGATAAAAAATTTTCAAAAATTAAATATTGGCCGCACAAAAGAAGAAAGAAAAAAAAATCTGTATTTTGTGGATGGAGAATCGGGTAAGAGGAAATAGAAAAATATCTTCAATTATCACATGAGAATATATTTCTTATTTTCGCCGTCGTCCATCGTTGGAGAGGTCAACGTCCGAACGAAGGCAGCCATAGTGGACGGAGTCAGATCGGTAACGGTTGGGTTTAATGGTGTTAACCCAGTGGATTCGAAGGCACCAAAATCCAATGGCGAGAATATACCGTTCGATGGTGTTGGCATCACTGGCATCGATGTCACCGAGCCTGGGTTAGAGTGATTAGATGCTTGATTGACCATTTCTGATTTCATCGAATGTTTCCGAGGAGGACCTGAGAAAAAGGAAATGAAAATAAAAATTTTCTAGAGAAACAACAACAAATTACCGTTCAATGGAAGCGAGTTTGGTCTCAACTTTTTCTTAGGTGGTAAAATTATAGAATCATCGTCCTTAAATGGGATTAATTAAAACTTTGATTTAAAAGATCAAGAAAACGCTTACATTGAAATCGCTAAAATCACAATCGTTCAATTCGATAACCGGTTCTTTGGCAGCTTCAATGGCCGTTTCATCAATGCACGAATAAATACTAGGTGATAGTCGAAGCTTGTTTCGGGTCGAATGCTGAAGACGACAGAGAAGACTTGAAGATTCATGAGATTCGATTGCTCTCAAATATTTATGAAATCTGATCAGTTCATGATCAAGTTTCTCGATCAATGTGGTACGTTCCCGTTCCAGGCGACTAGTCTGATCTGATAGAAGATTTGTTTGGTCGACTCGACGTTTTCGACATCTTGCTGCTGCCAATTTATTTCGTTCACGACGTTTAGCTCGTTTCAATTCTTCTTCTGGTGTAAGCTATTCAAACGAGAAAAAATTCATTAAAAAAAATTTTATTAAAAAAAAAAAGTTCGATTTACATGCTCGGTGTTGTTTGGCTTACGACCACCACCAGTAGATTTTTTCGAATGACTAGAGCCACTTTTTTTGGCCGCTTTTTGTGATTTCCGTTTACCACCGCCACTCATTTTTTTTGATGATTTTTCGAGGTTAGTGTTGTTTTTTAACTTGAAGATTATTATTATTCGTAATGAAATGTTCGAATGAGATGAAGAGTTTTTCTCTAATGTTGAAGCTCCAACAAATGAGAAATTTGTTTCGCTGCTTGTATAGCTTCCACCATCACCAATACGACCACCACCGCCGCCACAACTCAAAGAATCATTCGAATTGGTCGAATTGGATCCCGAATAATAATCGACAAATTCGGAAAATTTATTCGTTTCAACAATATTGTTCAAATTTAGATGATGATTCTCTTTGGAACAGTTCAACAACGAAGAGGATTTAACATGCAATGAAATGTTTACGTTTGGCGGAACAAAACCGGCCATATGCTGATGAAGAAATGGCTTTGGCGGGAACAGGCCGTTCTGTTCCAAAGCAAACGTCTCCTCAATGTTCTTGAGCCGAGTGGGAGTGAGTGTGGCTGTAGTCTGTGTAAGAGTACCACCGTTGAAATGAGTCTAAATGATAGAAGAAAAAAAAATTAAATCAAGGTCCTGGTCCTCCTTCCCCCGCCAAGGCCCTAGTTTTGGTAAACTTACAGTAAAATTATTCGAGTTGTCAATATGAGTGTTGTTGTTGGGATTCAAAGAAGATGATGATCTCAATAGGAAAAATGTCTCATTCGATGATGAAGATGATGGCAAGGTCAGAGCCATTTTATTTTTTCCACATCGAGGTCAATAAAAAAAAACTGACCAATTGTTTTGAAAAATTGACCAACTGAATTTCAAGAATGTTTTATCACAGATGAAACAACAACAAAAAAATCGAAATCAAAATTTTTCTCGGAAGGCACACTTGTGTTCTCTCTCTCTTGGTGGTTGACAATTTGACGCGATTTTTTTAAAGAATTCTTTCTTCGAAAATTTATTTCTTGAAATAAATTGAAAAAACTGGCTAAAAATATAAAATTGTTCGATGATGATTGAAAAATAAAATCAATGATAAAGTTTTTCTCTAGAATTAACCATTACACTGCTTTGGAAGAGATATTGGAGAAGCTGCGATATCCGATGAAAAAGAAAATAATCGAAACGTTTGGCGATGATCTCTGACACTGTCGACAATGATCACTGATCGTGGTCGTTATTCACGGGAAAGGATTTTGGCGAACAGAGGCTGTCATTGGCGCGCACACACACACGATGTGTTTCACCGTTGTTCGAATGAGTCAGCGAAGTGATACTAAAAAAAAAAAATCGTCCTGAGCGACACTGAACTGATTGAATTGAAACACAACCTTCTGACAAGCTCTTGTAGGCAGGCTAAATAGGCACACTCTTGATAAAAGATTGAAAGAAGAAAACGTTCGTTTTTTTTTTTTTTTTTTTAATCTGCTCGGAATGGGAGTTTCGTCACAGCAAACACACATTTACACACAGAGCACGGGTAAAATTAGTAACATTCTTCAATGATGACGCCGACGACGTGAGAATGAAGAATGAAGATGGATAAACCAAAGTAAACTCATCGGAAAACAATGATGAAAAAAGAGATCCCAAACTTGGATTAACTGGCTTGGCCATAAATTAATCATCCAAGCTTGAAGACGAATTGAAGAAGAAAGATGAAGATGATGAAAAATATTTGAATAATTCGATGACAAGAACAACAACAAGACAAAAAGATTCGTTTATGTCAGTTGTCGTTTGTTATTAATAAATCAAAACGAGCAGCATCCTCGGCAGAGTAGGAGAAGAACGTAAACAACAAAAAAAAATGTAAATCAAGGTCGAACAAGGTTTTTTTGTGACCAAACATAGGGAATGATCGTTTCGATGATTCGATCAAGATCTTCACCACCGTGGTACCAAATGTGGCAATGTAATCTTAATCATCAAGTGTGTCAATTAATCTTTTTGCTTCCATAAAAAAAAACATTATGCAATGTAGAACAAGAACAAAAAAAAAAAACACGAAAGTTTCAGTACGGCCACTGATCACTCACAGACACACACACAAACGCACATCCTTATCGATGCTCGAGGGAAGGAAAGTTTCGAAATTTTCTCGAGAACTCTGAAAATTTTGTTCGCTCGAAACGGAGGCGTCGCAAACGGATCGACGACGAGCATACGATGAAGTTGTTGCGGGTGGTGGCTTCTTCTTCTCGATGCTTAGTTGAAGCAAAGTTTTGCTGACACATACTATCGATTTTAGAAGATGGATAAATTTTTATGGCAAGCAGTGTTAATGGCAAACAACCAAGGACAAATTCACACAAGAAAAATGTTTTTTTTTTGGCAACAACCACCACCAACATCAATCGATGATGACGATCCTCATCATCATAACAACCCAAACACTCATCACACTCTGAGAGAACAACACATCACACTAAAGAGAGATAAAACAAACAAACAATCCAGTTTTTTCCTTCTACTAATCAAAAATGGCAAAAAAAAATTTGGAACTGTTCCAGAACACGGCGGAACACAATGGCTTATCTCGCACTCAATGGTCCACCACCTCAATTCTAAGTGGAGCCAAACTCTTCCAAGGAACACTTCCAAATGATGATAGAAATCTAGAATCGAACACCAAAACTGGATCAACAATCGAACATCAATCGATGTCAGAGATAGAGTGATGAGTGAGGGGTGGTAGCCACTTCAAGTCAAGGTATCGATTGTTTTTGGATAATTTTTGGTTAGTTGGTCGTATTGCCTCGGTAGTTGTTCAATAAATGATAATCAGCAACATCATGACATGAGATGATGACTCACCCCAAACAAAAATAAAACAGCAGTGTTGTTGTTTCAATGCATTGCATCCACTGCATTGTAATAATACATTGTACAAACAAACAGCCAGTTATCACGAGGCATTTAAACCACCTTTTTACGAACACAGAACACACGGGAGAGAGAGAGAGAGAGAGAGCGGGAGAGAGAGAGAGAGAAACACATGATACACACACGCACAATGTGAACAGCCCATTCGAAGAGATTGTATCCGTATGTTGCAATAATTTTTTTTTAGCTTCCACAAAACACTCCTAGATAGCGTCATTGCAGTGTGAGAGAAAAAAAAACCCGTGGTTTTTCCCGGTTTTTTTTTTCTCGGGATTTTCCCAAAAAATTTTCCGAAGAATACTTGGTATGCTTCAGTATTCAATGAACCGTTGCCCGAAAACTTTTTTTTTCAACTCGTTCACCGGGCTTGAAACAGCTGAACTGTTTTGATTAGTTGATGCTATAGTGATTCAATCAGATGTTATCGTACTTTTTGTTCATAAACTTTTTTGAAAATCTTAAGTTTTCAAACTCAAGATGGACTTGACTATGGAGTGTCAAATGTCACCGATTGATGTCATGGCATGTCATCGATGCTTCCATCATGATGTCATCTGCTCGATGATCATTGTTCAAATTTTTTTTTCAGTAAAACATCTAGCGCCATCTTGTGCCATTCAGGTGGTTTTTAATCATATGTTTTTTTTTTGGGGGCCGTTTCCCTAGGTTTCATTAAAAGAGACCTCACTAGCTGGCCATGTTTGGTCCATTCGGCCAAATTGTTCTTGGTCAAATGAATTTATTTGGACCGAGAAAAACTTTCACTTAAAAATTGGTTTGTTTGTTTGTTTACTCGTTGGAAAAATTTCTAAACATAAAACTATTTCTATTTTTTTTTCCGTAGAAGAGGGGTAAAGAAAACGCGGTAATTCGTTTTTGTTTTAAATTAAATTTCTCTCAAAATCAATTCTGGTTTCCCGGGGCATTCAACACGGGCCTAGGTGCTTTAAAAAAAAAAACTTAATACAACAACAACATCAACAAGAAGCATAAATTATTCAAATTGAATCTAAAACCGAACCAGTGTTTTCACTTGTGATTGCATTCACCGAAACAAGACAACAGCTTAATTGGTAAGTTTTTTTTTCACTTTCCATTTCGGGAGTTTCATTTTCGGGATTCTCATTCTTGGTACACTTGGGCTTAGGATATACATATTTTTTCCTGTCTCTTTTCTCAAATGAATTAGATTATTATAAAGTCTTGAAGAGAAATTCTTTTGATTTGAAACTGTGTGATCCATTTGAATTGTCGAGATTTTCTCAGAGTTCTAGAAAAAAAATTAGCTGTCCTAGGACTCGATGATCCCATAGTGATGAATAGTGTGTTCAATGTATGTGTGTGTGGATGTGGGATCCGAGAAAATCCGATGTTCGATCATCCAAAATTCCAATCACGAAACCGATTTTCCAACTTGATTGCTTGTTCTCCCACCGTGAACAAGGGTGTTATCCAAATGTTTTTTCATTAATCATTTAGCTAGGTTCCATTGGGATGGGGGAGGGGGGAAGGAAGGATTCTATTACTTTTTTTGAACCAGAATTTTTGGTTGAAATTGATTCTTTTAAAAAAAAAATTTTTTGAAACTCTGGTTGTCAAAATTCTTTGCAGGGTGAGATGGCTTTCACAAACTCGAAACATTCATTTGTTTTCTATTGAGGTGTGCGTGCCGAAAGTTTTTCAATTTTTGAATCTTCTCTCTCTCTCTCTCTCTCTCTTCTTCCCTCCCCATCCCGTTTTCCCGGGACCCGAGACAAGGCAAAAGTTTATGCAAATTTTCGGTTTTTTTTTCCAGAAAATTTTAAATTACAACTCAGGAACACTCGATTCTGAATTGTTGCAAGTTGACAAAGTTGTCAAAATGTTCCCGAAGTGTTTGACAACACAATAACCGAGTTGTTGTGTTTGGGCTCTCTGATTCGGGTTCTCCACATTTACCTCCCTCTCTCCCTCTCCAACTCCTCTTCTTCCCCCTCAAACAAAACTGAAATTTGTTTTTGGATTGAATTTCATTGCTGTTGTTGTTGGAACACCAACCGAAACAAACAATCAAAACATTTATTTCTTTAAAAAAAAAATAAAATAAAATGAAATTCTGGTTATTCGAGGAGGGCAGGCAGTTGAGAATCCTAGTTGCTGGGGAAAAGGAAAGTTTTCCTCTTCAAAAATAAATGGCAAAATAATCGGTGTGTGTGTGTGCGTTCAACAAGAAAACGCTAAACACTTGAAAAACCAACAGAATCCATTTTTTTCAAGATTTCCAAACAGCCCAAAGTTTCCAGAAACCCGAGAAAGTTTCAAGTTGTAACAGTTCATTTTCAATAAAAAAAAACACCTCAAGATCGAAAGATTTTTTTAAGAGAACCAGTTTCTTCAGTTGCTGATCCCAAGTTAATAATATCTCTAAACAACAACAACAAAAGTTCCAAATTGAAACGTGTTCCTGGATCACGGGCTAGCAGTAATTTTGTTACCAAAGAAAAAATATTCATAAATTTTTCATTTTCTTTCACCATCCTGCGAAGAGAACTGTAATTTCATTTTTTTTTTCCGAGAAAAATTGTTTCTGGAACAAACAACAAGACCCGTTCCAGAATCGAAATCAATTCTCAGTCACTTTACTTGTTTCTCTTGGTTTTTTTTCATTAGGAAAATTCTGAATTGAGAGAAACATCAAGTTTGTGTGTGTGCGTATGCACCATTATTTCTTTGTTTCAATCTCAAGAAGACTAGAACTAGATAAAAAACAAACAAACCTAGAGCCTGGGCCTTAGACAGATGGAATCGAAATTGAATTTGATTCTGTCTCATCCTTCCCATTTCTCTTTCTATTCGAATTCATTCTATGGATCTCTGGTGCACTAAAGATCTTGAACTAATTCACGTGAAAACAAGGAATAAAAAAATTTTGACTTCAGAGCACGCTTCTCTAGAGCAGCCCAAAGCCCAAATTATTTGCTGCACTTCAAGTTTAATGTTCCATTCTAGGGCCAATTTTATCTCGAATATTTCAATAGTTTTCCATTTCGGGTTTTCAATTGCTACATGGCTTCATGAAGCTAAAAAGAGAGAATAGATAAACACAGTTTTTTAAGTTTTTTTTCTGTTAATAATGAAAAACAACTTAGAAGAAACGAGTAGAATCCTAGGAACAATAACCAAAAATTCTCTTCTTCTCTCTCTCTTTTTGGTTTTTCATACCCAAAAGATAATGCGTGTAAAAATGGAAAAATTACAAAAAAAACTAGAAATTCATTTACAAAATTTTGTAGTGAAATTTTTGTCTTCAAATTTTCTTCTTTGTTCTCTAGGTCCCTAAACTTTGCGAAAAGTTTCCGGTTTACATTCTTCTTTTTTTTTTCTAGGTTCTCTTGGGCTATGATGATTTGATGATAATTGAAAATGAAAGCACATTGTTATTGTTGACGATGCATTGTATTACAAACAAACAGGCAGAGTTTTTACAGAAAATTAGAGTTTTTCTTTCTTGTCTCTAGAAAACTTTCATCTAGATCCTAGAAATTAGGTTTCGAAAGAAATAATGGAACCGGGACTAGTTTTTTTTTTTATTTTCAAAATTTCTAAGTCTTGTCTGTGTGTGTGTGTGTGCGTGCGTGTGCCGAAGAAATTTTGATTGCAAAAAAAAGCCTTCTATTGTGATCTTGTTTTACTCGAGTTTTAATTTGAAAAAAAAAAATTTCTCTAGTTTATTTAAAACCAAGTGCACGCACACACACAAACACAGACCAATTAATAGAACTTGGATCCTAGAGTTTCTAAGTCCTATTAAAAAAAAAATTACTAATTTTTTTCGGAAATTTGATTAAAAATCAATCACA
Organism: Octodonta nipae; assembly: GCA_034190945.1. Classification (NCBI taxonomy): domain Eukaryota; kingdom Metazoa; phylum Arthropoda; class Insecta; order Coleoptera; family Chrysomelidae; genus Octodonta; species Octodonta nipae. The sequence goes on from JAVLUE010000456.1 coordinate 8,329, forward strand.
ATTCTTGTTTGATTACAACTTACACACCTGATTATAATCAGGTAGAATTTCTAGAAAGAGAAAGAGAGAGTAAGTGAGAGGAAATCTTCTTTTAATAATTACCTGGATTTTTTTTTTTTTTTAGAGTTCCAAATGAAAAAGTGCTTCAACAAAGTGTTCCATATGAAAATAAATTCTTGTGTTTGTGAGAAATAACAGATGATGATCTTTTTAGATGAGATTTTTTCGTTTTGTTTATTTGCTCTCATAGAAAGAGACAGAGAGTTTTCTTAGTTGCACAGTAAGTGCGTGCGTTTGATATGGTATAGTTTGATCGGCTGGATAATAATATGGGAGCTACACACCAAACCATAGTATCCTCCGATACACACAACAACATCAAAAAATCATGTTTTCAAATTGTGGCGCCAAGCTTTTAAAACAACCAAAAGAACAAGAAAAATACAAACTTTCAAGTTTTACGTTTTTTTTTTTTTGAGAAGAACAGAAGACACCCAATGAAAGAAAGATTGTTCTAGAAACATTGGAGAGCGAAAGCGAGGGACATGCGCCCTGTTTTTGAAATCCAAATCAAGCAACCAACCAAAAGCTAACTAAAAAAAATAGAAAAAATAAAAACCATGTGATAGAAAAACATGGGTACCATCGATCAACAACAATCATAACAACCGAGACCATAGTCGACATCGGGTGGTATAGGACCAGAACGGTGAATTGTTTTTTTCTCAGTGATTTTTCAGTGTTCCCTGTTTTTCTTTTTGTTTGTTTCATGTGTTTGTTTTCTCCAAAACGTGTCAATCACAACAAACTTCGAACCTGAAACTCTTCTTCATTTTGTTTCATCTTCTTTGTGATCTTCTAAAACGAACATTTCTTTCCTAGAAAAAAAACTCAATGTAAGTTTCCAAAATTTATTTTAAGATTCTTTACACATTAAACACTTGCCTAATTGAAGTGCCTAGAATCCAGAGCCTTATTTGTTTGTTTTTGCTTAACAATTGATTCGATTACCCAAATAGAACATTTTCATTAATTTTTAATACTATTTATTGGTTTTGATTGATTGATTGATATTTACATTCATTTTAATAGTATTAATGCTTCAATGATTAAGTTGGGAGGAAATTAATTTGAGCGATTTTTCTGAACCATGACTTGGATGATGATTGGTACCATGATTTGAATGATGATATCAAATGATAATCAAATTTAAAATCTCGGGTTTTTCTTTCTAGTCTTCTAGGCAGTCTAGAACCAATCTTCAAAACCATTATGATGATTATATTTTATTTGGCTTGTTGTTTATATTATATTATCGAATAATTTGGTTATTTTCTGGTTCGTGTCAATTGGTCGTTATGTGTCTTTTTTTTTAGTGGTTTGTCTTTTCGTTTTCTCAATCGAATCAAATAGAACGCCAAGAAAATAATTTACTAAATTAGTTTTTTTCAACTCAAATTTTCGAGAATTCGGAGAAGCAGAAGAATCTCTGTTAAAAAAGTTTTTCTTGTTTTTGTTTATTTTCCCGATCTATCCCGATCATCTTTCTGATCATAACCATCAATACCATGAAGTGAAGACCAGAATCCTTTTTCTTTTCGAAAAAAAACATGTTTTTTGGCTTAATTTCTTGAAAAAAAAAAACACGATCGTTCTCGAATCTAATGTTTTGGTTTTTTTTTTTTTTTTTTGGAAGATGCTCTTCTTCACAAACAACGTTCTTGTTTGTTTGTTTGTTTTTCGAATTAAGAAGAATTAAGACATCCTTCAAAGTTGTCAAACTCAACAAAAAGCTCAAACAGAAAATATTTATTGAGTTTTTTTTTTTTAGAGAAAAAAACGATTAAAAACTTGAAGAATTTAAAACGAGTTTATTTTTATTTTTATCACATACACAGAATGTGTTACATACTGTTTTTTCCCCACAAACAGTACGATTCAACGAGAACAAGAATTTTCAATTATCCAAGCTCTGTGGGCTTATAAACGTTCAATAAAGCTGAACAATCTTGTTTTTGTTCGAACAAATATTTCAGCAAAAATATTCAAAACTAAATCACTGGTTTAGCTAAATCAGCTCTCTCTCGGGAGTGGAGAGAGAGAGAGAGAGAGAGATGAAGAGTAATTCACTTAACACTTTAAAGGACGAAAAAAACTTTGTTTTGCTTTTTTTTGGCCTTAGTTTTGAGTTCTTTAATTGATTTTGTTTCTTCTTGATAAGCACCATATTTAATAATGAAGTTTTCACTCGAAGAAACGATTTCTATTGGAAATCGATTCAACTGGCAATCGATTTTTTTTCCTCGCGATTTTTTAGCTCAAAACCTGAAGAAATTCTCAACCTGGAATGCTGGAATTTTTCTCTGGAACCCGATACCAATCTTCATTACTAGAAGAACGATTCTCTTAGGAATTTAATGTTGAAGTTGTTCGGTGTTTCGATGTTTGGGATTTTTAAAAAGGCAAACGACACCCATTGCCCAAAATATTCATTCGGTTCGTTCGTTCGTTTATTCGTTCATCATCATCATCAAACATGAAATTTTCTGCTTAATCAACAATTCTGAGATTTTTGTTGTTAAATATTGTTCATATAGTGCTTCATTGGTTATTTTGCTCATTGTTTTTTCCCACCGTAATAAATTCCCGAAAAAAGTTTTCACATCATTTATTTGATGAAGAAAGTTGCAACGTTGCAGCCTTTTAAAAACTTCCCAAAACTAGATCTCAACGCTCGGATATTTTCTGGAATGTTTTTTTTCTGCTTTCGGTTCCGAGAATCGAGGTATTTCCATTGAAAACAGACTTTCTAAAAGTTTTTTGTTTGTCAAGGTTTTTCTTTTAGGATTCTGGTTCTTCGTAAAACAGTGTCACTACTGTGTGTGTGTGTGTGTGTGTGAGGGCTAGGTCCATTGTTCCCAAGATTGATATCATTTTTTTTTTCTTCATTTCATTCAGATTGATTCTGGTATTTCTCTTTTTTTTCAATTATTCAACAGCGACGAACCAAGAAAATTCAAGATAAACTCTAGGCTTTTGTTTGGAAATTAATCGAAAATGATGGAAAAAAGCCAGATAGAAAATTCACAAACATTCTAAATGAACATTTCCAGAGCCCGAAGAATTTTCTCTGCTACTCACTTTTGACGTTTTCGACGTCATTGACCATAAAAGAAAAAAAAAAAAAATTTAATTAATTGTTTTTTGGCCTCTCTGGCTTTTCATTCTCGGGTTTCCTGGATTCCGAAAAAAATGTAGCCCGAAAAAAAAACTGATGATACCAAAAAAACGATGATAACATTTACGATCCATTCACGATCAGTCCCAGAAATCATAAACGAAATTTAATATCGATAATAATTTAATATACGGCCTTTTAATATCGAATTTTTTTCTCTCTGGTCTCCAGAAAAAAAAAACAAAGTTTCCCGAGTTTATAACCCGATCAAAACGAAATTTTTTTCTACTCTCTCTCTCTCTCTCTCTCTCTGGTCCCACAATAATATTCTGATTCAATTATTTATTGAATATCATTTTCACTTTTTCGTCGGCGACGTTCTCCACTGATTTTCAAATAGGCAACACTGACCATTCTAGGCCCGATTAGCGAATTTGGGTTTAATTCATTTTTTTATTGCAGATAGAGTTTTATGTGTGATTATCACAGTAATGGGTTTCTCTCTCTCTCTCTCTCTCTCTGGTTTTCTTGGTTTAGTTGGCTTATTGTTTGATTGTGTTATTTGGCTAAAAATAAACCAAATTTCCTAGATCTGGTTAGCCCAGAAGAAAAAAAACTGGTTTTGGGCACGATTAAAGTCAATTAATTTTATCTAATTTTTGGTTTCGTAGTGTCTCATTGGTTCTCTTTGGTTTGCTTTGACAAATCACATTTCTTGACAAATTTCTTTTGAAATCAATTTCAATTCAGCTTGGCGCCTTCTCCTCCTTCTTCTTCTTCGAATCGTTTCTCAGAATCCTTGCAGAGAGTATAAGAATAATTTTCGGGCCTTTCACTAGAAAAAAAGGTTTCTATCAGTTTGAATTTGATTTTATTTTTTGGGCCTAGAATTTGTTGTTCGTTTTTTTGTTTGTTTGGTTGTTCTTTCTTCGGCTCTGTTCTTGGTGTGTCGGCAATCAATCAAACCAATCAAGGTAATTGGAAAATTGTTATCATTCTCTTTTGTCTTTCTATTGTTGATTTTCAAACTTGAAATCGGTTTTTTTTGCTCTCAAAATTGAGTTCCATTTGGAACTAATTTTTGGAGCTCTTCAATCATTGAAGCTGTCTTATTTTCCATTCAGTTCACTAATGTTCTCGGTGTTCCAGGCCAAACAAACAAACAGCGGAGCATAGAACCCGAATAAAGTTTTTTCTTCTTTCTTTGGGCCTAGAACAACTGGGACCAACTAGTCAACCAGATAGATCATCCACATTGTTCGAATACTTGGTGCTTGAGTTTGTGTCAAAGAAAAAAGTCACACACTTACACTCCAAACTAATGAATTTAATCGGATGAATTTATTTAATGAGCACAGTGTATTAGCAGCAACAAAAACAACAACAACAACAGCGAATCGATCCCAAAAGAGCCCGAGAACCGGGTCTCCCAGGGCCGAAACAGAACAAAAACTAATGCTATGCACACACACTGGTGTGATACAGAGCATACATTGACAGGATTCCATTTGATTCCATCAATCTTTGAATAGTAGAATCCTATTTGGCTTGAAATCAAAAGAAGAAGAAGAAGCAGCATATTTTTCAAAATTTTTGATACCACAGTTTTGTTCCAAGAGTTGTGTTCCAAATTTTTTTAACAACATCTGTAGTAACAGCAGCAGCAACAACAACAACAATTAACACAGCTTCGAAAACTTAATTTCAGTTTTTTTTTTTTACTTGAAATTTTTTAAGAAAATTAAATTTTTTCTCTTGGATCGATATCGGAAATTTGTCGTCGGTTATTACAATCAACCCCAGGGTACTAGGATCCATAATTTCAACACAAAAGATTATTGACATTCAGTTTTCTAGAAAAAAATATTCATTTAAATTGGGCTCCAAATTTGGGTCTCCTTCCAAAAGGTTTTTCCTTCAAATTAATTTTTTTTTTTTTTTGAAGCTAGATTTTCTATAGAATAAACTTTCAGGGCCCTGTCTCTCTCTCTCTCTCTCTCTCCCCGATGGATCCAAATTTTTTTTTTCTAGAATAAATTTATTTATTCTCCGAATAGAGAAAAGGCCTTAGGCTGATAAATTCAACGATAAACTGAACAGTTTCTTTGGGTTGAATGGCTTGGAGATTTTCTCAAAGATAAAACATCCCAACATTGGGAACACCAATTTTTTCCCTTGGTGTTAGAGATCGAATATTTCTTGTGCCATCAATGTGTTGTTGGGCCTTGTTGGTTGAATTCATCAGCATCTACATTATGGCGCTATGGAAAAGGCAATAAATGTAAATGAGATTCGTAGAACATGGAAAATTTTGGAACAAACAAACCAAAATTCATGTCCAGAATGTACCAGAGAAAGAAAAAAAAAAAACAATAAGCGATATCAATATTTTATTTGCTTGGTAAACATGGTAAAACTCTCTCTCTCTCTCTCTCTCTCTTTTATTCTGGTACTCTCTCGGGTCTCTCTTCTCTTGTTTTGCATATCGTGCAATCAAAATAATTAAACAAACGTTCCAAATGGAACAGACACAAGTCATGTCATCAATTTTGTATTTGTTGTTTGAACAACATAAATCATCGAAAGATCTTATCACGTTACTCCACGTTGGGTTTTTTAAATCAAAAAAACAAAATCTAGTTCTTATTATCGTGATTTTTTTTCTCTTTCTGGTTGTTCCGTTCTGGAACAGTGTTCAAGTGTTCCATAAAGAGTTTAAGTTACTCGAAATAATGATAATGTCTTTCTTTTCTTCAAGTTCCAGGATTCTTGAGTTCTTTAGTCTAATGACAACTTGAAACGATGATCATCACTCTCATAACACTTTTTGATTGAAAGATTTTCTCTTCTGGTTGGTTGAAGATTTTTGGTTTCAAATTGAGTTCTAATTCTAGGGCCAGGGATTTATTCAGATTGCCAAAAAAGTTTTCATCGAAAAAAATACGTCTCATGATAGATTGTTGATTTAAAGAAAACACTCAGGAACACTTAAATTTTTCTAACAAATCCTTTCTCTCTGTTTTGGATCCAGAATCCAGGTTTTCTAAAAGACTAAAGTATCACCAAAACGGTGATATTCTAAATAGGAAAAACTCCTTAATTCTTGTTGAAGCGTGAAACACGGTCTCTCTTTAATGAGACAACGTTTTTTTTTTTTTTAACACGTTGCCTCCTGTTCTTTCTGGAGAAAATTATTTTAAAAATTTTACAAAGCCAAAATTTTCTATTTTTTTCGAGAAAAGTTTTCCCAGTTTCATGTTGGCTGCATGCTGTCTAACCTTTGGTTTTCTTCTTGAGGTTTCAAGGTCCACTCTTGGTTTCTAGCTTCTTTCTTCTTCTTTACCCGAGATAAGCAGAAATTTAATCTCTTCTTGTTCATTGAAGAATAGCGGCTTCCCGGGAAAAAAAAAATTTTCAATTAGAATCCTTTGTTTGCTGGTAACGGGTACCATTATCTGGTTCATTATCCAAACTCTAAAAATCTAATGAATTATAATGGCACCCAGCCAACAAAACCAAACGAATTTATTTTATCATCGCTTTAAATCCATTTATTTATTTATTCATTTAGTTGATAAAGTTTTTTTTTTTTTTTGTTCTCTTTTTATTCTATTTTAACCGTTGTTGTTGTTGTTTTTGTTGACGCTAACCAAGGGCCCTGGAATCATATTAAAAGCCTATTATAATTTGACTGGTTTTGTTGTTCCAAAATTCGAGTTCATTAATAATCTTCTTTAGTTTTTTACCTGTGTGTGTGTGTTTTTCGGTGTCTGTCACCAACAGAACAACGGGCAGGTAACAACAGAAAACATTATTTTCTACCCGACATACAGTATATATATATCAAATGTCAAGCTGTTAGCTTGGTTCTAGGTCTTTTGGAACCAAAAATGATTTCTCTTTCTCTCTCTTTGTGTTCAGGACCCAACACATTCTGACAGTGCCTTCACACATTGGCTATTTTATTGGTTTTAGTAACGGTGATTTTTCAATAATTTATTACCGAAATAGATTCCAGCCCAAAATTAAGGTTCTAAAGTTCGGTATTTGGGTTTTTTTTTTGGTGTATGATTTCTCTGCATCTTTCTCCGGGTTTTTCGGTTTAACTTGGCTCAATCGGGTTTTCCTCTATTTATTTTGAATAGAAAAAAAACTGGTAGCTCAAGTTTCAATGTGGGTGTGTTTGGTGATTGATTTCTGTCCGGTTCTGGTTGTTTTTTCAAAGACTTTCTTCAAGGACTCGGGTTTTTTTTTTTTTTGTTGGCCCGTTTCGAAGCGAATTCTATTTCTCAGAAAATAATTGAATTTTTTTCGCATTGCAATTTTAAATTTTTTTTCTTCTCTGAATTTTTAGGTTTTAAATTGAAAAAATACAATTCGATGGAACATCGCTCATCGAAGTTCGTCACTGTTTCGATTGAATCGAATATCGAAAAGATTGAATCGAAAAAAAAAAAAATCGGTTGTGATATGTTGATGGGATGTATTAGTTGCTGTTGTTTGTATGAGAACAAAGCCCAAACCTATTATGCCAAACCAAAAACTTCCTAAAAGAATTGTTTCACTAAGAAAAACCGTTTTCTCGGGTTCGCTCTGGTCTTCTGGTTGTGTGTGTGTGTGTGTTTGGGGGGCAGGAACCCGAATACCCGAATAACAAATACCCGAACAACAACAACAATAAAAATGCAAAAATAATAGGCTTTTTCAATTTTTTTGTTTTGTCTTTTATGATCGGGCACCACTACTACTCCCGGCCCGAAAATAGCTTTTCGGGTATTTGTTCTATCTATTCTTTGTATTTATGCTTGAAATGAAGAATAAAAATATTCTTCTTCATAATAAATTTCAATAATGATAAAATAAATAAATAAATTTCGGGTATTCCGATCCAAAACCAAACAGCCGGGAAAAACAAAATAATAATAATGATGATGATGAAAACAGATGATTCTCTGTGGTCGTGTTGATCATCATCATAATAACAATAATGATCAGATCATCAAAAAAAAACTAGCATTATCATCACTTTTTTTTCCTATTTGGGTTCTACTTGGATCCTACCCGGGTTCCAACCCGAAGTTCGGTTTTGGTCAATCACAATTCCATCAAAACAGTGAGCTTTTTCTAGTTGGAAAAGTTTTTATAAACTCTGTGTGTGTTGTGTTGGTTTTTTTGCGGGTTTTGGTCGGGAGTTTTTTTTCCCAGTGATGGTTGAAAGATTTTCCTTTGCTGTTTAACGCTATTCCCGGTTTCCATTTGAATTTGGTGTCTTTTTGAGCCAGAAAAAAAATTCCGGTTGTTTTTTGTTTTCTTAGAAACTTTCCTTCAGTGAATATATTTCGGGTTTTTTTTTTTGGTTCCAAGAGTTCCAAGAGTGATGAATTATTTCCATTTTGGGAAATCATGTCACACAGCCAAAAAGAAAAAAACACAGTGAAACACCGAGTTTGAAACACACACACACACACAAATTTAGTGTTCTCGCTGTTGTTTCCTTTGAATCCGATTAATTTCTTACTATAGCTATAGCTATAGCTGGTTACATCAATTAGCATTAGTATTTTTTTCTCAAAAAAAAAAAAAAAACCCGAGAAACGGGAATTATTCGGGAGATTCGGGTTTTTATTTTGAAGCATTAGTTTTTTTTTTTTGTTTTTTGGTTTGGAACACACCAGATACAGCTGTTATTTTTGGCTCTAATGCTGGAGATTTACTAGATTTTTAGCACTATTTCTTCTTCTCTCTTCTTTCTTATAATTTTTTTTTTCCAACATCAACAACAAGCATTTTGGAACAATTTTGGAACAAAAATTTAATTTTGGCAAATACTTTCTCTACAATTTCTATTGAAATAGAATATATAAAAAAAACTCGTTAGTTTTAATTATTAATGTTATTTTTTCACCTCCTCGCCCTCTCTCTCTCTGATGATACTTTCTAGGTTTTTTTTTTCTGGTTTCTCGGGTCCCGAATCAGAAATTCGGGTTCATAATAAATTATTAATCAGCTTCAACAATTTTGGTTCATTTTTTTTTTTTGTTTTGTTTTACAAACCATTAACCAGCGTATATTAGATTCCAATCTAATAAGAAACAAAAAGAATCTTCTGTGAATTCTTCTGTGGGACCCGAGGGGGATGAGTAATATTTTTTAAGAGAGTGAAGACCATTTGACTTTTCGTCACATTTCGTTGTGTTATCAAACTGTTCTATTTGGTTTTTCTGGGTTCTCTCTTATGGTTCTCACTAAAAACCAGTCAGGTGATTCAATTTGTTTTTCTTAGGGATACAGTGACACATTTTTTCTGGCTCTCAATTTTTATTCTAACCGGTCAGGTTCTCTTCACTTTTTTCCAAAATTTTCTAGAAAAAAAATTCAGTTTTTTTGGGTTTGTTCCAACAAATGAATCTCAAAAAAATCCCAACTCTTCATCATTGATGACATCATCGATCGAGATTTTGTCTTCTAATTCTTGAAAATTGTTTCCCAAGGTTCTCAGTGGCTCAGCTGTTTGGTTCACCTGTTTGTTTGCTTAGGGTTTTATTTGAACATCGAATTTTTAAGGGCCTAGATTTTTTTTCTGTTTGAAAGCATCAATTTTGTGTTTGCACTTGGCTTTCCACTGTGTGTGTGTGTGTGTTTTTTTATTTGATTCCATTCTGAATGAATGAGTTCGAGTGTGTTTTGGGAGAACGGTGCAGCGTGTTGAAATCGTGTTGTTATACATTTCTAAGGGGTTTTCTGGTTGTTGTTGTTTGGACCATTTCTCTGGTAATTACCAAGATTTCGTGTAGCCATTTTAGCATTTCTCGGTCTCTCTTTGGTTTTTCGGGTTTTTTTTTCGGGTAAATTGTTTCTTCGGTTTTCTTCAACTTGATAGTTGGCAATATTAAAAAACAATTTGATTCATTTGTGAATAGTGAATGATGATAACAGGGCCCGGGTTTTTTTCTATTCTATTCTAAAGAACTTGCTCCAGAACATTGAAGCGTTAAAAATGTTATGTTTCTATTGTGTGTTATTGTGTTTGTATTGTGGTCTTCCAGGGTCCATGTTCTTCATGTTGTTTTTTAGGATAATGAAATTCTCTTATAAAAAATAAAATAACGCTAGAGCCAGGTTTGGTTTCCACAAAATTAATTCGAGGAAAAAAAAAATCAAAGAAACTATTTGCTTTGTTATTTAAATAACCAGTTTTCTCTTCCCCCCCCCTCCTCCACCCTCCTTTTTGGAACCAAAGTTTTTGAGTGAGCTACCTCATTCTAGTAAAAAAACCAGGAAAAAGTAAACTCAGAGAACCAGAATTTGAATTGGCGGAGAGGGCGATCTCTTCTATTAACACTTTAAGTTCTACAACAACAACTCACCCGGTTATTCAGTCTAGTCAAGAAAAGGAAAAAACTGAAATTTTCAGGTACCGATTACAGCTCGGGCTGTGTTCTGGTCCCAGGGAACGAGAGAAACACTAGTAGTAAAATTGTGCCGTCTCCAACTCGTGATTTGAATCTGAAATTAGTTCGGATTGTTTTTTTTTCGAAAACTAATTTAAGCTTCTCTGCCATGCATTTGATGCAATGGATGCATTATTTTCCCGATAATTCAATAACCGAACAGCAGCTAGCCAAAATGAGAGATGATTTGATTTATTCTTCTTTCTTGTTTCCTCTCTGTGAAGCAGAAAAAAATTGTTTCAAGCTTGAGTTTTTCTATTAAAGAAAAAAAATTTTTTTTAGTCGAATTCAACATCATTGATTAATTTTATAAATCTTTCCTTCTCAACCAGAGCCGCCAACAACGAAACTTTGAGATAGCGGATAAAAAAAATCGATCGATTTTTCCATCTTTTCATTGTTTCTTCGAAAACAACTCGATCCAGTTTCATCAATCAATCATCGTGTTCGTCGACATTGAACATTTGCTTGGATTCGAGCGTTCTGAATGATAAATCAATACAACCGATCATCATTATCTTCATCACCATGACCTTCGTTGATGACGAAATAAGACGTTGAGCTTTCTGGAGTATGTTCCACACAAAAACAATTCAAAAAAAAAAAAAGTTTGAAAAACGCAAAGGCATCACTGATGGTGATGATGATTCGCAGATGACTATGCCCAAGATTGAGACATAATTACCCAGGTAATTATCGTTTAGTTTATTTCTAAGGAAAATTCTGTTTAACATAATTAACGCGCTACAATGGGTTTTTTTTATATAAATATTTGGTTTGTACTTGAATTGAATGTTCCATTATTCAAACATCCATTAGTGTGTTTGTTTGGGTGATTGTTGTCTGGCCCGGAATTGATAATAGTAATGAGTCTCTATGATTTATCCACATTGTAGTAACAAGATTGGATTTTCATTTTCCGTTTAGCTAGTTTCTTTTTTGTTATTATTGCTCAAATGTCAACGAAACAATTATAACAATCAACAACAACAACAATAACAAACAAACAACAACAGCGAAATTGTTCCATTTGAAACTTTTCTTCTGAATGTTTGTTTTTGACGGGCGCAAACCGAAAACTCTCGGTTCAGTGCCAAGTTTGCCGTTCGAGTTTTTTTTTTCAAAACTTTTTCAACCGAATCAAAAAGTTTGAAACTACCATCGATTTCAACATTCGATGGTTCGAGATATGGGTGTCAAATCGAAAAAACCAAAAATCCGTTCTGAGAGAACGTTACAAGTTTTTTTTGAAAATATCCAAAAGTTTTCGATTTTAAAAAACGTAACCAGCTTGTTTAATTAAAATTTTGAAATCAAAATAATAAGAAAAAATAAACAGAGAAATCTCGAAATGAAATTGTGGAACATTTTTGTGTTTGTTTGTCTGAGATATATATGAATGTGATGGATGATTCGATCGACATTCGATGACTTTTTATTTATTCGATTTTCTCGATCTCCAACACTTTTAATGAAAGTTTCAAGATAGATTTCTTCGTACGAGATGTTTACGTGGAAGACGATCCTAGCAAATATAATTAACTTGCATAACTCAATGATACATCGTGTGTGTTTGTCCTTTTTGTATTAGATGAGATACGAGAGAAAAGGAAAACTAAAGTATTTTGCTTGTGGTGTGTTTTTTTCTGCTGGTTTATAATTATTTTTTTTGTAATTCATCAATTAAATATTATTTATATATTAATATTATTTATAGGGAAGATTAAAATTAAATTGTTGTAATGAGTAAACTTTTTGTAAAAGAAAAATAGATGTAAGATGCGTGTGTGTGTGCGGGTATCGACACCACCACTCTCTTTTCGAAAAGATCCACGAATGATTCGACGAATGCAGAAGCCTTTGAATAGAATGCCCTCTCTCAAAGGTAATGATGTTTTTTTTGTTTGAACACTTCGTTGGTAATAGCAGTGATTGGTGTGGAGTGGCCACGAACATTGGCATTGGTCAAACAGTAATTTAAATCTCGGCGAATATGTTCGAATGGAATATCACGGATCAATGTTGAATTGAGAAGTGGTTCGACTTTTTTGGAAATCAATTCACAACCCAATGATGAATTGGTGATGATCTCGACAAAATCTTTTGGGATTAGTTCGAATTTTTCCACCAGATTCATACATTCCATCAGTGAGCCAAGCATATGGCCAAAATAGGTCGACAAAACCATATTCATTTTGGATGCAATGCCAGCTGTTTCGCTGAGAAAATAGACATGCGAGCATATCGCTTCGAAACATGTTGAACAATCATCAAACAATGACCGATTCCCCGAAACCATGGCAATCAATTTTCCTTCTTGAACTTGATATGGCAGGGAGCAAACTAGAAATGGAGATTCTAGATAACGGCCACCCTTCTTCTTTATTGCTTCCTCTATTTCGGCAGAAGCTGAAAAATCCATTGATGTCAATTCGACATATCCTTTAGTGGCATTGATTTCGTGAACAGCACCACAATTTCCAAAAAAAATAGCTTGTGCCGAAACTGAATCGGCCAAACAGGAAAAAATTATGTCACATTCTCGAACAACATCGCCGGGTGTTTTCACAACGCTAGCACCAAACTTTTCCACGTCTTTGCATTTTGAAGGAGTTCGATTCCAAACGGTGATATCATGACCAGCGTCTAGTAGAAGCTTGGCTAGCTGTTGACCCATTTTTCCCAAACCAATGAACCCGAATTTCAAAGCAGATGGTTTTGGTTTATTTGCTTTGTCGATGGTGCGTTTCTCAGCGAACCTTTCGAAAGAGAGAGCGTTGGATGATGATGAAGATTTATCAGCTTTTATTGATGAGCTGGAAAGCAATGTCGATGATGATGATGTCGAATTGACCGTTGATGAAGGAACAATTTTAGAAGAGGTTCCAGTTAATTTGGTTCGTTTCCTATCTTCAAATTCGTTGGAAACTTCTGTTTTAGAGGATGATTTTGTTTTGGCTAGATCTGACTCGTTTAGAGCGCTCTCGAAACTACGTTTTTCTTTTTTGAACGGTGTTCTACTATAGTCTCTTTGTACTGGAGCAGCGGCGCTAGTAGTCGCCATTGAAGAGGACGAAGATGAAGGAACGATCTTTTTGTTGGTTTTAAATAAAATATCTGCCTTATTGTTGCTATCGGGTGTTGTTGATGAAACGTTTGATGAGCTCGATGAGATAGTATTCGCAGTAGAAGATGGTAATGGTGGTACCACACCAGTTGGACTTTTCTTTTTCTTGTAAATGGCATCTTCGATGGCATCGATAGCTTGTTTGAATGCCGCCGCTTTTGAGGCACTCGAGAATTGAGTTTTAAAATCTTCATATGGTCTAATCAAATCCTCACCAACCACCGCATAATTATTTGAACCATAAAAATATACACATTGTGGATTCTTGGTTTTTTTATTAAATTTGATTGAAGTGTTTTTCGTTATTTGAGCTGGCCAATAATTGAAACCCTTCACTTTGGCCCAAACAAAATCGCCAATTTTAAATTTTCCAATTGCATTACTAGTGGTTACTTCGGCCATTTTCTTCTTTGTTTTTTGATTAAGAAATTTGAACTCACTTTGATGAACTAACAAGATTGCAATGAATTGAAACATCGGTTTTATACAGAAAATACTTACATGAATAAGTTTTGTTTTTAAAACCAACTAAAAATAAATGTATGAAACAATTTATATAAAATTAATGGAAAATTCGATATCGAGAGAATAGATTAATTTCAAATATAAAGTGTTTGCTTGTTTCGTTTTGCTATTCAATCCGAAATTTGTCAGAATGGTGTTTTTTTGAAAGCCAAAACAAAATTTTTCAGTGCTAAAATGAGAAGAAATTCAATCAATGGAAAAATTTTTTAGAATGAATTTTTTCTTCATTTGATTCGACTCAAACCTTGTAAAAAAAAAAAAAAACGTCGGACAAATTGATCGCTTTTCCCCAAGATTGGCAGACTCTCTATAGTGAGGGTTTTGATTATCTTCTGTTGTTTGCTTATGTTTTTTTTTTTTTTTATCAATTCAGAAAATGTTGAATGAAGAATTTGCCGCTCATTGAAGAAATAAGAAATAAACACACACACACATCAAACGAGATCATACACAAACGACGGTTGGAAAACAAAAATCCCGAAATGTGTTGGGATGAAGGCACAAAGATGGAGGCCGCTTCATCATCACCACCAACAACAACACCAACAAAAGAGAGGGAGGAAGATTCAAGTGAATTCTTTAATGCGCATGCGTATTTTTGAATTATTTATTGCTGCTATCTTTCGAGAAGAGAGTGAGAGAGAGAGTGGCAGTGAGAAAGCCAAAGAGGTGACAAACGAATTTCAAGCTATACCAAAGTATCGATTATGTTTTTGTTGTTGTTGTGGATATTCGAAAAAAAACTTAATTCGATGCTTTGTTTTTTTTTTGAATCAGGTATTACGTCGTCGTCGTCTAAATTTGGTTGTTGTTGATTGATAAAAACAACAACAGAAGCAATCAATTCCATGTAATTTCAAAGTCATTTATCTAGTTTTTTTTAAATTGTTATTTTATTTGAAAGAAATTTTATGAAGATTTTTTAAAAATTCTAAATCATTTAAGATGATCGAACAGAAAAAGTTTGCTTGATGGTTCGATTTTTATTCATTTCCTCGTTTTTTCATTATTGTGATAAAAGAATGATTTTATAACAACCAAAATAATAGAACAAACATGATCAATAATCGATAAAAAATGTTTTGATATTCTTATCACGATTGCCACGATACCTTGAATACTGTTTTTGTTGTTGTTGTCGTCGTCGTTGTTCTATTTATTATTCAACTGTGATAATTTTTTGTTGGCTTTTTTTTGAAAAAATTTTTTTACTGTACCAGGAAGTTTTTAATATAAAAAAAATGATTTTTATAATAGAATATATCGGTTAGCAAGCTTCAAATCTTTTGGAACAGAATTTTTTTATAGCTTTTATTTATTTTAGGAAAATTTTTGATCATCTCTTTGGTACCTTGGTTGGTATTCGAATGTATCAGAATGATATCCGATTTCAGTCTGACTTACAAAGAGGGAAAATGTGGCTTTTTGACTTTTATCACTGGAAGTTATCTGGCGCCACAAAATTGCAAAGTGATATTCGATTGGAAATCACCGACTAGCGTTTCAAATTTGGCCACTTTTTCCATCAAGGTAATTTGAACGTATGAGATTAATTGAAAAAAAAACTGATCGTTTGTTTGTTTTTGTTTCAAGTTTTATCAGAGAAATCATAAACCCTATCCTATTACTCATCAAGATCAGCTCTCAGTGCATATTACTAGTGGATCTCAGGTGATATCTTGTTCAATCGAATTTGGTGATCAAAATCCAAACCTAGCCAACATGGCTCGGGTTTCGTTTTCACCGAAAAAATCCGGTTACTATACGATAAGTATTATGGTTGGAAATACGTTTGCACATGTTCGTGGCTCTCCATTCGAAGATATTTTCTTCAAACCATTGAATCCTTCACCTTATGTAAGTGATTGTTGTTTTATTTGATTCATTGATTGAAAAAAAAACTTTTAATCAGGAAACTTTATTCGTCAATCACTGTTCAACGTCAGTTTGTACTGAGAAAAATTTTCATACACTTATCGTCGAAACTCGAGATCGTTTTGGCAACCTTTGTCTATTGGACGATGATATAAACGCTACGTTTGATGCCAGCTCAGATTTCAATGTTTTAGTAACAGAGATCGGAACAAACAAAAAATTAGACATCTGCTATTATTGGGAAAGGCCAAGCGATGAACAATCTCGTATCTCCTTGATGTTAGTTATCGAATCAAGCGGAGTTTATCATTGTTTAGTTTCGTACAAAAGTTCACAACTCAAAAATGGTGATTTCAATATTATCTGTTTGACTGAGACCGAAGCTGATCAAGTGAGAAAATGTACTGTGCTTTCAAATTCGAAGAGTTGTTATTTTAATGCCAAATTTTTGCCATTGAACACCACTCCATTATCGTCTCAGGTTTTTTGTTGGTCTCTTGATGAGGCCAATCAATCAGCCATTGTGGCCAAATTGAAAAACGTTGTTTGTTACATTTCGCCAAAACAGTTGACTGTCAAAGAATACATTTTAAAATTCATACCAAAACGAATAGCGACGTTTCGTTTGCTTCCTTCGACAAAATTTTTTTTTGCACCAAATTACAGTCAACAAAACTCACAAACTTTTTCAAGTCATTTTGTCAACGGGAACAGTTTGCCAAATGTTGAATCGGATTTTTTGGCTGTGTCAAATTCATTTGTTTTATCACAAGAATTCATGATTATTGATGATGGATCTCAACCCCCGGTCTGGTTATTATGCCCGCAACGAAACACAGTGGTTGCAATTTTTACGCATTTTCTCTTGAATCGTATTGGTGGTTCTGAAACGTTTCGAGATAAGCAAGATTTTTTCTATGCTCAGCTTCGAAACCACCACGTTAGAAATATAACAAATGGAAAAGTTCTCTTGAAAATTTCGCGAGAAAACCTATTGGAATCATCAATGCGAGCCTCAAAGTCGCTAGTTCAAATGGATTGGTGTAAAAAATTCGAAATCGAATTCATCGCAGAGAATGGTATTGATTGGGGAGGTTTGCGTCGAGAATGGAACGAATTGTTGTGTCGAGCGTTGTTTGAAACTGATGAATTCAGTAAAATCAATGTAGGAAATCCTTCTTTATTTGTACGATTCAGAAATGATCGTCAAAGTTTGATTCATCCTAATGCGGATTGTACTTCAAAATCTGGAATTTTTGAATTTGCTGGACGTATTATTGCTAAAAATTTACTTGATTCAGCTCTACGACATAATTGCAAATGTTTGATTAACGCTCGATTCACCAGATCTTTTTTGGCTCAATGGATTGGGCTACGTGTCAATTACCGACATTTCGAGCAGGATGATCCTGATTTGTGGATAAGAAAAATCAAATTCATGCTTGATAATGATGTCTCTACTTTAGAGCTTTTTTTCGTCGAAGAAGAGTATGATAAACTTACTGGAAAACTGATAAAAACTATCGATCTTATACCGAATGGATCAAACATTCGAGTGAATGATAAAAACAAAATTCGATATTTAGATGCCTTAGCACAATACCGGTTGGCCACGAGAGTCAAAGATCAAGTCGAAGCTTTTTTGAAAGGATTGAATGATCTCATACCAGACAATCTTCTCAGTATTTTTGATGAAAACGAAATCGAACTTTTAGTTTGTGGCTCGGCAACGTACTCGCTATCCGATTTAAGACTGAACCATGTTGTCACCGGTGCTCATTACGATTTTCAAAAAGTGGTCGATTGGTTTTGGCGTTCATTGGCAACATTCGATGATGAAGAGTTTTCTCGTTTACTACAATTCACCACTGGTTGTTCATTACTGCCACCGGGTGGCTTCTCCGAACTTAATCCACGTTTTCAAATTAGCTCGGCACCGACACTCGGCACCCTACCCACTGCACACACTTGTTTCAATCAAATTTGCCTTCCCGATTATGATTCGTTCGAGGATTTTGATCGTTCACTAAAAATAGCCATCACCGAAGGAAGTGAAGGTTTTGGTTTGGTGTAAATAAAAAAAGATTCATTTTTTTGAAAAAAACAAACTTTTTTTACTCAAGTTTTTTTCTGAAAACTACAGATGATTTTTTTCTTCAAGAAGCTTACATAAACAGTGAGAAAATGAATTTCGAAGGTTAGCAAATATTTTTTTCTACTGAAAATTTCAAATCATCCAAGACGATTGAAAACAGTTTTCTGTTGTGTTGTTTGTTGTAAACGTTCGAAAACGGATTTCTTCCCAAGACGATCTGCATTGAAGAAAAAAATTGATTGAAGAAAACTTTTTTTTAAAAAAAATGAAACTTGCCTTTAATACTAATTTTTCGTAATTGGGCATGTTGACCTGATGATATTGGTCGTATTGGTGGGGTAGGTTTTCGAGCTTCCAAACCTCCAACATTGAATTTGACAATATTCGAAGTGTTTTGATTATTGATTGTTGTCAATCTCGATTTGACTGGCAATCTTGTTTGATTGATGTTTTTAATGACGGCAGGTGTTGATGACGTTTTGATACTAACAGCACCATAAGCGTTTGATGAGATTGCTTTCTCTATTTCTTTGGAAAAATTCAACAAACGAGATTGTGCTTCGACTTTGTTTCGAATCGCAGGGACTGGATACGAAGTCAATCCAGTTTTCAATAATTTTGGTTTGGCATATGATATTTCCATATTGTCATCATCATCATCTGAGTTTGGTGGTTGAATGCGTTTCCTAACATTGCTCATCGATGAATTGTTCAACCCGGTAACATTTCTAATGATTCGTACGGGTTGGACATTTCGGTTTTCACTTTTCAACATATTAACCGGAATTTTAACAATTCGATTCGAAGATGTCGATTGCCCTACCTCACTAGAAAATGGATTATTTGAGAATAATTTATTATTATTTCTGATATTTTCATTTGAAATGGTCGAATCAGGTTTGTTAACTGTTTTCAACGTCGTTGTTTTCGTATTTGGTTCAATGTTGGAGGTTGTCTCTTCCGACCCAAAAACTTTGTTACGATAAGTGCTTGAATGAACTTGTTTAGCGTGTCTCATTATCGCGATAACGTCTCCCATTTTTTTTATACCCATATCATAGAGAATATCTTTGTTTAGCTCATCAAGCATATCGAAACGAATTCGATTCTCAGTGAATATGATGGCATAATTATCCGAAACATCTGATGGTAGACCAGAATCGGTGAAAAACTTTCTCCATCGATGTGAAGTCATCTTTATAAATTTTTATATTTGAATAGAAAAAAAAACAATAATTCAAAAAGAAATTAAAACCAGAATAATGAAGCAAAACAAAACAAACAGAAACCAATTGTGTGCCAAAAGAATTGTTCAATGTCCATCCAAAAACAACGTCTCCTAAGTGATCGTGTAAAAATCTTCAGAGTTGATTGAATTTTTTTCGGGATTCAAAGATTGGCGTTGGAAAAAAATCAATTTCTCAATGATGTGAAAACTTGAATGTTCGCGGCTTTCTCAACAAAAAAAAACAATTGGCCATAGAGAATCTGTCTCACTGTACTTCAAACTTGGCAAGTCATTCGACCCAAGTTTCAGGTGCTAAAATTAGAAAAACTCAAATTTCTAAAAAAATTCTCAAACAAATTTTTGCTTAGAAGACATTTGTTATTGATTTCGAAAAAATTTGGACAAGGCTCAAGAATAACTAGACAACTCAAGAATCACAAACAGTAACCTGCAGGTGAAATGGAACGTAGAATAGATGTGAACAGAGTTTCAAGATGAAACTTATCTCAAGTTTTTTACTTTAAAATTCTGCAATATTTTTATGGGTTTTTCAAATTTGACTTTCGGTTGTTAATTTCAATTCCAATAAATTGAGGAAAAAATTTTCAAAACTGGAGTAAGCGTATTGGAGTACATCCTATTTGAATGACTTTTTCCTAGTCATTACTTCATTCGCGCTAAAAAAACAAACTAACCTATCAATTTAAATTTGAATTTTTTTTCAACCGTTTATTCAATCTTTTTCAAGCATTGATTCTTTAAGTTGTAATTTTTTTTGGAATCTATTTGAATGTTCTTAAATTGATGAATATTATTTCAACAAAATGACTCGAATCGACAAAATAACCGATTCTTTTGAGATAGGGAAACCTTTGGGTGAAGGAAAGTTTGGTCATGTTTATTTAGCTCGAACCAAGAAAGAAAAGTACATTGTCGCCATAAAAGTTTTGCACACAGTTCAACTTGCCAAAGATAACATGGGTCATCAATTGAGAAGAGAAATTGAAATTCAAGCTCGCCTCAAGCATCCAAACATTTTGAGAATGTTCAATTATTTTTTCAATGATAATCAAATCTTTTTGGTTTTGGAATATGCTCCTCGTGGTGAACTTTACAAACAATTGCAACGATTGGGAAGATTTTCCGAACCACAATCAGCTACAGTAGGCAAAGTTTTTTTATTTCTATCTTTTTAAATTTTTCTATTCCACAGTATATAGATCAAATGATCGATGCTCTTGAATATTGCCATCAAAATGGGGTCATTCATCGTGATATAAAACCTGAAAACATTTTGCTAGGTTTCAATCATGAATTGAAACTTTCCGATTTTGGTTGGTCAATCCATGCACCCTCATCCAAACGTAAAACACTATGCGGCACAATCGATTACCTCGCTCCCGAAATATTGAGCAGCAAACTTTACGATCAAACCCTAGATCTATGGTCTTTGGGAGTGTTAACCTATGAATTTTTAGTTGGAAAACCTCCATTCGAAAGCTCTGATCAAAGTGAAACTTATCGAAAAATTCGATCTCTAACCTACTCATTTCCAAATCATGTTTCACAAGAAGCACAAAATTTTATTTCTCGTCTTTTGGTATTGGAGCCAAAACACCGATTACCACTGAAGGAGGCCAAAAAACATGAATGGGTAGTCAAAAATAAACAACAACCGTTCAAAAAACTGTGACAATGTTTTTTTTTTGAAAGAATCTCATTGATTGAAATAAATTTTGTAAAATTTTATTCACCAAAACACCGTTGTTGCAATGATAATTTTTTTTACGAGAAAATAGCTGAATTTAGAAACTGAAAAAATTTTAAAACCATATGATACGATTTGCTGTTGTCTGCCGCTGCTGCTGCCGCAAATTTTTCTGCTTGTCTGTATGCGTGTGTTTAGTTGGTTGTTTGGTGTGCTTGCTTGCTGCCTGATTGTTGTTTTTTTCCGATGCGTATGACACGTAAGCCACTGAAAAAAAGAAATTTGTTTTTATTTTATGAAAATCTTCAACAAACCTCACTCGAAGAATAATCGTTGATTCATTTAATCACCTGGACAATCTTTACTGAAAATTCGAAGTTTTTTAGTTTGAATTTTTTTTTGAAGATTTTTATCCCTGAAAAAAAAACAAACGAAAACCAAACCAATCTAGTTTGAATCTAATTTGGAGAACAACTGATCTGTGCAATCTTCAGAATTTAGTTTTTCTTTTCAAAACTTCAGTGATCAAATGAATAACCGGCAGTTTTTATTGTTGAAGAATTTTTCCCGTTTTTTTCTCATATTTTTACCGGTTAAAGTTTTTTTAAGACCCTTTTTTGTTCTCATGAATGCATTTTATTCTTAGATCTCGAATCTTGATATATAAATAATAAGAAAAAACACCTTGTTGGCCTTATTATCAACTATAGATAAAGTTTATTTGAATAACTATTCCCTTCACTAAGAAAAAAAAACGTCCTTGACTAGAACTGTTTTTCTAAATTATCTTCTTGGCTCTCTTTGTGATATTTGCCTTGTTCAAGAGAGCTTGCTGTTTGTTTTGTTTTATTATCATCAACATTTCATTCATATTGAGTGAAAGAGAGAGAAAATAAAGCATTTTATCTGTTTCACTGTTTTGTTTTTCTTTTTTTAATGCTTTAAACATTTTTTTTTTTGAAACGGATTCTTCATTCGTTTCCAATCGAACAAGAATGCAACGTGGTCGTGTAAATTTTAAAAATTTTGAGAAAAATTCAAAGTTTCATCAAAACAATTGCTTCAATTCAATCGTCTTGTTTGTTTTTATTGTTTTGTTGTGTGGTCAAATTTGTTGGAGCCAAGCTCCGTTCAGAAGCAAGCTTCAATCATATCAATCATTGTTGTGTGTCGATGCTCAATGTGAAGGTTTTGTTTTTAAATTGAAAAATTCAATGATTAAAAAAAAATTTTATCTTTAAAATAGAACTCATCTCGGAAGGTGTAACCACAATAAAATATCCTTCACCAGAAGCCTTATTTTTGTCGTTTAAAAAAAATTTAAATGTCAAAATTTTTGGAAAAACTGATGATAAAAAATATCTTCTTGTCGAGGTTTGTTCCAAATCACATCAATCAATTCATTCAAATTTTTTCTATTTAGATCAACTCAAAGAAAGGATTTGTGCCTGCCAAGTTGATTCAAGAGACAAAGATTGTTAGCGAGGATAGTAATTTAAAAAATCACGATTTTAAATTGGAAGAATTTGAAAAAACTTTTTTGAAAAATGTAGCCGATAAAGTGGTTGCTTCTAGCTTGAGTGATGAAGGCAATATTGATATTGATGATAATGATGATGATGGTTTAAATTCAACTAACCAACAGCAAAATGCTACGCCTTTTATTTATCAACAAAAGTTGACCGTCATTGATGGTACAACAATCGATGCAAATCTTTTGTTAGCTACCTTGTCACCAACTTTCACTGCTGAAGCCGTTACCAAGACTGTCACAATCGAAGCAAATTTTACCCAATCTGAGAACAATGAAGTTGATCAAAAAACAGCCGTTAATCCTGAAAGTGAACTCAATAAACAAAGCGATTCTCTAACAAATATGTTGTCGCCTCCAGTTGAACAATCTTTAAATGAGAGTTCTTCAAAACATGATACTATTTCTAATATCCAATCAAAAACTTTGAACGATTCTTCTGTAAATGTTGCCATTGAAAATGATCCTTCAGAAGAGAAAACAACTGAAGTAACACAGCCTGAAGTTTTGCCAACTTCAATCTCTCCTGACAGTCGAGCTTCAAATGAAAGCGAAATAAATTCTATCTCTGATCTGAATGAAAATCTAGCGCAATCAAAAACAGAAGACAAAGATTCAATCATTTCAACAGAACCAGATAAAAAAGAAGAAATTGTCGAAAAATCTGAAAATTCTGTTTCTAATTTGAAAGTTGATTCAAACGATGCAGCTAATTTAGAGCCTTTGAACGTTTCAATTGAAAGTCAAGTCAAGACAACAGAAACTGCTTCAATAGTTCTTGATCAAACTGAGGTTCAGTCCGCTTCTCAAGTCAATCCCACCGTTGCAATTTCACTTGAGTTGAACGAAAAATTGGAACAAAAAAATAATATCCAGCAATCAGCCGAATTACCAAAAGCTTCGTTAGAACCGATTTCACCACAAAAGTCTTTTCAAGCTGACTCAGTTCAACCTTCAGTAATTCAACAATTGCCTCAAGATCCGGTAGTCTCTAAAATTATTAGTCAACCAAAAGTTGAACAGAAAATTTTAAATATTGATTCAAATGTTGAAGCTCATCAACCTAATACAGCTTCTGGTTCTGAGACTGTTCAAACCGAATCACAACCTGCTGGTCAAAGCGTCAACTTGGCAGAGGCATTACTTGAAGAGCTCAACAAACCAACTCAGCCAATATTTAATCAACAGGTTTTGTTGAAAAATTCTGAAATGAATGTTCAAGACACTCAATCTTCGACGGCTATGCCTGCTAATTTGAACCAGCCAAATATTTTAATAGACTCCAGAGGTCAAGAACAAGTGGATGTTCCGGCTGAAGAACAAAAACCAGATTTTCATTCAAATTTGTTAAAAACAAAACTTCAAGACTCAAATCGAAAGTTTTTGAAACAACGTGAGTCAAGTGAAAAATCTTTATCAAAAGCTGAAGAAATCGAAAAAACACAAATTCAAATTGATCAAAATGTTTATCATGATAATCAAGATGACATTCAAAGTCAAAATAGTGAAGTTTTAAGTGATTCACACCAGCAGCGTAAGAAACGTAAACATTTTAAGGCGCCACTACATTACGATCAACAACCAAATAACAACAAAAACTTTGATGACAACCTTTCATCAGAAAACACTATAAACAATTTGTCCAAGAAAAAATTGTTGGCCGAAAAGGTTGCTTTTGTCAGTGTGATCATGGAAATAATTCCCGATGAGGTGGAGCTATTTTTTGAAAGTTTCAACATTTCTCTACATGCCATCATTTTCACTTCGATAACCGCTTTCTTTTGGTGTTTAATGAAGATATTCATTTATTTCATAAGTTCATCAAAAAAAGAACGTGAACTGAGAGGTACAAAGGGTCAAATGTTTTTTTTTTTTAACATTTATTTGTTTTTTTTTCAGAAAACATCAATCAAATTCAGCGAAAACTTTTCTATTACGATGCCGAAAAGGAAAAGATCAACGAAGAATATGTCAATCTTAAGGAAAAGGTTTGAACATTCTGTTTGATTAGAAAAAGTTCTCATCGATTTTTTAATTTCAGAATTCAACTTTCGAACAAGAATTTTATCAAATTGAGAAAAGGAAAATTCAACTCGATTATGAAAATGAAAAACTCAAGGTATTTTTTCTTTTTCTCTCACAATAGAAGTTTAAAAGTTTTTTTAGACCGAATTAGGAACTTTAAAGAATGAAGTTTCTTCAGTGAAAGGTCGAGCCGAGTCTGCTTCTCAAATAAGCATGAAACTTGATTCTACTCGTGATGAACTTGAACGTTCTAAGCAAGAGAATCGTGAGCTAGTTTTCAAAATTGAAGAGCTCGAAGAACGGATCGATTCACTTGAAGATGATGTTCGAAATTATGAAAGTCAAACAAAGTCGGAGAAAAAAGCTGTAATAGTGTTCTACGTTTTAGTTTATTTAAACTCATGAAATTTTTTTCTATTAGATTGAGACTCTCAACGAGAAAATAGAATTGTTGGATGAAGAAAATGGAAGTTTGAAAGAGACAATCAAAGAATATCAGCAAAACTTTGAAATTGTTCAGTCTGATAATACGAATCTCAAAGAAAATCAAAGCAAGTTCAGTGATGAAATCAAGAATTTGAAAGATGAAGTTTTTGCTGCCAAAGAGCAAGCCAAACACTTTGAAGATGAGAATATTTCTTTGGAGTTACAAGTGAATACGTTGAATCAAAAAATGTCGACATTGGAGCAAGAGTTGTCGGTTAAAAATTCTGAGCTATCATCAATGCAAGTTTTGTTGACCAAATTCAATGAAAACATCGTTAAGAAGCAAACCGTCTCTCGACTACAAAGAAGTCCGCATAATCTCAATGGAGACATTGATGAGGAAAATTTAACAAACGAGACCGATGAACTTGCCTCTTTGACCGTCAATCCTGATGATGATGATGAAACAACAGGATTCCGTAGACTCGATTCGAATCGAATAGTTTTGAACAATGAAACGACCACTGATGAGGCTGCAGCTGCGGCTTTGCTTCAAAATCTTGTCGAATTTCAACTTCGTGTCACTCAGCTTGAACTAGAAAAGAATAATCTTAAAGAAAAATATGAATCGCTTTTGAAAAAAGTCACCGAAACGGAAGAAGAAATCGATAATGTGAAAAAACGGAATAAAACTCTCAGTGAAGAGAACGATTTGGCTTCAAAAGAAAAGTTGAAAGCTGTGATGGAATTGGAAGTTTTGAGTAAATACTACAAAGAGAAAGAGGTCGAATATGCCAAAAACATTGGAATACATAAAGTCAAACAAGAGCAACAAGAGGAAGACACTCAATCAATGGCATCAAAACTTGAAGTTACCGAAGAGGAAAACAATTTGCTAAAAAATCAGCTAAAATCTCTGCGTAAAGAGTTGGAAGAAACCGATCGAAGGTACAAAAGCCAGCTTAATCAATTGGAAAAGCAATCTCATGAGAATTGGATCGCTGCTCGCAACGCAGAACGTCGATTTGATGAATCTAAGGCAGAAGCCACTGCATTGCGCCAGGCTCTATCACATTCTGTAAAATCACCACCACCAGGTGATTTGTCATTTGGTGGAAATTGTTTTGATGATACAGCTAGCTCAGTGAGCTCTTTACCAGATATGATGAATATCTCGTTACCAGTTGTCCCGCCACCTCCTCCCCCTCTGCCACCACTATTTCCGTTGCCTGGAATGTTTGGTGCTGCTGTTTCTATGGGATCAATTCCACCGATCCCTTTTCCTTCATCAGCTCACCACCATTCCTCACAATTTGATGTCAACGATACGAGCAGAGGCAATAATGCCATGTATTGGCCATCTAATTCAGTCCAACAGCAGCAAACGTTATCAAACAATTATCAACTGGGTCAATCTCAGCCTGTGATGCAGGCGCCTCAACAACAGTACGCCGTTTCTTCTAATCTAAACCAGACAAACCAAAGTTTTGAGAAAAGTCCTCCACAACATTATCAATCGCCTTATAACCAACAACCGTCATATCCGTATCAGGCAATAGACCCGAATCACACTTATTCGCCAGTGTCTCACCGTTCAACGACAGCTACTCCGTTGACAAGTAATAATAATAATAATAATATATAATATAATATAAATAACATAATAATAATAATTTTTATAATTTAATATAAATAATCTATCTTCGATGCTTCATCAAGCTAATGATGTGCGACAACAACAATCAGTCCCTCAGCAGCCATATCCTCAGGTTCAGCCTTTGCAACATCAGCTTCACGATTATAATAGCCAACAGCAAACTCAGCTCAATCTTTTTGAATCTAATGAATCAACGTTGGGACATCATCAACCAAATCAACAGTCTCAACCACTAGTTTCTTCAAACACTAGCAATCCGTTTAGTATAACTAGTTTTCAACAACAACAAAGCGGCGGTAATTCTTTATCTTCGCAACACAATCAATATCCAAATAATGGTGGAACATTTCCATCGAATCCCAACAACAACAGCTCACAAGTTCCCTACAACAACACGCCGTTACAACACCAAAGTTCTGTGATCTATCCACAACAACAACAGCAATACCATCCAAATCAAGGACACCATCTGAGTTACTCATCTAGCCAAATTCAGCCATCAATTGCTGGGTCACATCAACAATTACCGACAATGGGTCAAACGGGAGAGAATGCTGTCGTCTCATCACGACCCGCCTCCGTTCATAGTCAAATGGTTTGAAGAATGTTTCGGGCACAAAAGTGATCAATGACAGATCCTGTCACCTCGAGATTGTTTGAGAAAATATCCAGTAAATGAATGTATTTTTTAAATCTTTTTTATACATTGTAAAGATGATTTTAAGGCAAAACTAAATTGAACTATAGTATATTAAATGATTTTATTTATTTAAAAAAAAAAACTAACAAACGATTCTTATTCATCAAGTTTCCACTGATGGATAAGACAAGTTTTGGCCATTCGTCACATCTAAAGCGATGTTTGCCTGTTGATTGCTTTGGCTGGTGGTGTCGCTGGGCGTCATCATGTCTATTGGCTGTAATATCGATGATGATTGTGGTGGAGGCGGCGGTGGTAATGGTTGTGATTGGGTCTCTAAGGGTGATATAATCGGATGATGTAATGATGTTGTTTCTAGTTGCTGCTGTTGTGGTGGATATTGATAAATATTTTGACCAATTGGCGGTGGAGCAGGTGCCATCCATGAAGCGTACATTCGTTGCAATTCCTCTTGTCTTTTGGCTTCTTCCAATTGCGTTTCAACATACGAATTGATTTCATCACCGTATTTTGGCCTGGCTACTCCCAAAACGTCAATCAAATTTTCGCCAAGATTTCGGCAAACTATTTATATGATAAAACCAATGATACTGATAATGACTGCGATTTAACTTACTTTGAAAAAATTTTATTGTCATCAATGAACCACTGGTCAGTAGTTTTCCTACCAGGCCAAGATTACTGTAAACCTAAACAAAAACCGAAATCAATTTATATTATTTTCTAGGAAAAAAAAAACAAAAAAAAAAAGCTTCACATCGATTAAAGTATCTGGCAGAGCGACTTCTTGGCCAATCTCGTCATTACTCAAGGTATTCGGTTGTGATAATAATTCTTCAGGATATAGAACTCCATCTGAGCAATGGATCAGCTGTGGCACAGATAATGGTGAAGATTGAAATGTAAGATTTTGAAGTGGAACGGTCTCCAACGATGGATTTATGAAAGATTGCAATGGGATTTTTATACCGGTTTTATCATCATTGACTATCTGATCGGTGGTGATTGGTATCGTTGACGTTAACTCCATTGCTGGTCGAATCATATCGGTGTTCATTGAAGCGATCGATGAGATTTGTTGGCTAGATACTTCAAATGATGGTATTGCACTTGCATCCATGGTGGATTGATTTTATTTGTAGATCAAACAAAAAAAATGTTTCATATTTGCTAAGATTTAAAATTAGATTTTTGAGGTTTGTGACGTGTCACACTGTGTGTTGTTGTTTGTTGTCAGAAAACACTTGTCAGAAAATAAACAAATTTTAAAAATAAAAAACTATGAAACATGCTGCTGTCTAGCGGGGAAAAAAGTGAAACAACAAATTGTTTTTATTACAATCTTTTGAAATTTGAGAAAAGAATTGAACCATTTTTTCCCAGTAAAATAATAATTCAATAAAATTGATTTCAATTTTAATTAAATTAATTTATTTTAAAAATAAATTATTTTCAGTTTTAGAAAAAAAAGTAGCAACATGTCTTTTTGAATTTGTTTTTTTTTATTCAATTGTCTAGTTTGCTGAGTGGAAATAGAGTTTTCAGAGTTTTTCCCTCACTTGTTTCGTTGAATTGGTGTGTTGTGTTTTTTGTTGGACACATTTTCTTCTTCATAATTTTGAGTGCAAGCAAGTTATTGGTGGTGTCTACTTTATGTTATTTTCTATTCAAATCATTATCTCTCTCTCTCTCTCTCTCTGTTCTGTCTGTCGGCCAGTCAGTATTTATACCACCACCAATAAAACATTATCTTTCTCTCGCTCTCTCAGTGTGTTGAAGTTTTACGGGTAATAATTATCATTGGGAAGAAAATTGCAGACTGTGGAAAAATCAGCGTAATCAGGTTTGATCATTCGAAAATTGTCACGGATCGGCGGTGAAAAAGTGTTTTTGTTTCTGTTCACCAACGTGTCAACACCGGCCAACCAGCAGCAAGCAGCCAGTCAACATTACCACCCAATCGGAAAATTATTCGAAGAACGCTTGACAAGCTTCTGTTCATAAAAGTTTCTGTTGTTGTTGTTGTGAGAGTTTGTTTGTTTCATATCAAATATCACGACAACCAATGTTGACAGCGAAAAACTATCATTCCATTGAATTTAGAACTTTTTTTCTTGTTGATTAGCTGTTGTTATTGGCTGCCACAGTTTTTGGTGCTTCCATAAATTATCAGTAAAAATCTAACTTCAAAACCATCATATCATTGTTTTTTTTCTGGTTGATTCATTGGATGATACAACAGTTTTTCTATACTTTTATCAAAAATCATTGGTGGCATTCTCTGTCATACATTTCATGTATTATCGTCTTTTTTAAACGAAACAAAATGAATCAGTAATCCATTCATTGATTTTATTCTCATTCAATTATAAATCAATCTATTCGAATGCCATGTGATTTGTGGTGCTATTAGACTTTCATTTGTTTGTTTATGTATTGAAACAACGCCAACAACATTTTTTTAAAATCAAATTTTAAAAGCTTATTATCGCTGCTTTTGGATTGGAAAGATTCTCGCTGGAAATCAACGCCTATCAATAGATTCTATTGAATGTGATACAAAAAATTTTTTTAAATTATTTTAAAGAAAACAAATCGAGATTCACAATTATCTAAACTGTCGAAGCAGATTGTCATTTTTTTCATCAAACTTCTTTCGGATTTGAAGAACAATAACAAAAACAATGATTACCGAAAATAATGGTGAAGGAGTCATTTCGCCCGGTTCCGCCCCATCCACTAACACCACAACAATGGCATCACCGGCAACACTTGAAACATCTAGTTCGAATAATCTGCCAACAACCAAGGTAACGAAGAGTTTTTTTTTCCATCTCTCAGCTGTTTTTCGAGGTTAAAAGGTTTTTTCTTCAATTGACTGAAACGGTGTAGTGTTTTGATGTTTTTTTTACTCTTGTAATGTTATAGAAAATTTCAGTTTTTTTCCAGGAGATTTGTTTCAATTTTTCTGTTGACAAATTGGGCGTTTTGTGTGCAAGTTTGAAAAGGAAAAATTATTATAACTGTGACGATTGATGAGCAAAGTGATGATTGAATTCTGGATATTGTTTTCGACACAATGGTTTCAATAATGTTTGTTGGTGGTGGTTGATTTGCAATAAATTGTTATCATTGTTGTCATGTTGGATTGTTCTCTACTTAATACTTTTCCTATAATTGGCTAGTCAGTTAAAGTCTTATTTCTGGCTAGAATTCTAGCAAGAAACAGCTTGATTCGAGTGTGTGTGTGTGATCATCAATCTATTTTTAAAACATTGGGTTGTTATGTTTTTTTCATCATCGAAATGCCTTTCGATAGTTTTAGTGCAAAGTTTTCCTACGAAAACGATGATGATGATAATTTAGATGAGGTTTTGTTGTGGTTTTTTTTTTTAGAAAAAAAAATCCTTTTTAATCTTGTTTTTTCTTACAGCAACGATCAGAAACCATTGATTTGAGTGACAATCCGTTGGCTGTCGATATATCCGATGCTCTCAGCGAAAAGGATAAAGTTAAATTCACCGTCCATACAAAGGTAAGTCTTGAGGTGTTGTTCGAAGTTTGAAGAATTTATTGTTTTTTCCATTCTCTGTTTTTGTAGACTTCGTTACCTGAATTCAAAAAGGTTGAATTTTCGGTTGTTCGACAGCATGAAGAGTTCATTTGGTTGCATAACAGTTTGGTGGAGAATGAAGAATATGCCGGTTATATTGTATGTCACCAGACAGTGAAAGGGTTGGAATTCTATGTTTGTCTTTTTGCTAGATTCCACCAGCGCCTCCAAGGCCTGATTTTGATGCTTCACGGGAAAAGTTGCAAAAGCTTGGCGAAGGTGAGGGTACAATGACCAAAGAAGAGTTCACCAAGATGAAACAAGAATTGGAAGCCGAATATTTGGCCACATTCAAGAAAACTGTGGCCATGCATGAGGTTTTTTTGCAGCGACTCGCCAGTCATCCTCGTTTTGTCAACGATCCTAATTTTCGAGTTTTTCTCGAATACGAGAATGATGTAAAGATGATTCATTTTTTGATGATGAAAAATTGAATTTTTTGTTTTTGAACTCTAGCTAAGCGTCAGAGGAAAGAACAAGAAAGAAAAAATAGTCGGCTTGTTTTCGAATATTCGTAACTCGACAGATGGCTTAGTTCTCAACACCACTCAAAAAGATATCGATCCTTTTTTCGAACAAGAACGTGTCTATTTATCCGATTATTATAATAACATTAAAATTTCGACATCGAAATCTGATTTGATGACCAAAGCTCATAAATCGGTGGCCGATTCTTACATAAAAATGTTCTCCTCTTTGGTGCAATTTGCTGGAATGCCAGAATGTACACCGACACCGGAGTTGACAAAATTTTATCTACGTATCGCTGATACATTGGAGAAGTTGCGCAAAACGGAAAACCGTGTTGCCTCTGATGAAGATTTGAAATTATCAGATTTGTTTCGTTACTATATGACCGACACGGGAGCGGCCAAAGTACGTTGGGGTTTTTTTCTAGAAATTCTATTTTTATACTGTTTTTTCTGATAGGAATTGCTGAATCGCCGATTAAGATGTTTGTCCAATTATGAAAGCGCCAATAGAAACCTGGAACGAGCTCGAGCTCGAAACAAAGACGTTCATCAAGCTGAGAATCAGCAACAACAGGCGTGCGAAAAATTCGAAAACATTTCCAAACTAGCTAAACAAGGTTAGTGGTATTAATACTATTTTTTCCCGGCCAATAATTCTGTTTATTTTTTCATTCAAGAGTTGACTGATTTCAAGAAGCGACGAGTGGTCGCCTTTAGAAAATATCTGACCGAGCTAGCAGAGCTACAAATCAAACACGCCAAGGTTTGTGGTGTTTTTTTCACATTTAAAACTTTTTTTAGTAAAACTATTTATTGTCAAAACCAGTCTCAGGTACAATTGATTCGGAATTGTATTGTCACATTGGAGAATGATTTTGGTGTCAATAACTCAACGACGACACCATCAACCTCGAACGATGAATGATAGAATTGGGAAGGAGAAAAAAACTCGATAAGCTCGTTTTTTTTTATAAACTTTGATCTTTTCATTTCATTTTGATTCTTCTTTTTGATCATCTCACCACCTTCTTCAAGAAGATTGGAGATTCGAGTTTTGAGAAAAATTTTCTATAAAAAAAATTTATTTTTTATCTAAATATTTGATTTCCATATATTGATTGTTGAATATATTGTTTTATTTTTTCTTATTCTTTTTTTTCAATTTATAAAAATCAAATTTTGTTTTATAAATTTTTTCAATTTTCTTCTCTGGCTTTTCCAAAGAGAATCCTCTCAAATTTTTCGAGATTCTTTGTCGAATTTAAAATTCTGTTTTTTGGGGAGATTCCAATCCCTAAGGATCTTGTTTTTTTCTAAATTAAAAAAAATTCAAGATTTGAGCTTAAAATTTCAAATAAAAGACGAAACTTTCCTCATGAAACTGATTCTGGGAAAGTTTCTTTGGGAAAAGTTTTTTTTTTTTTATTCGATCATCCTCCGCGATGGTTTTTGATGAGAAAAAACAAGAAACAACGTTCGAGAAGAAACAAAGTAAATAAAGTTTGAACCGTTTTTTTGATACGATCCGAAACGAAGCGTTCGTTTGTTTTTTAATTAATATTCTTAACTAAAATAATTAATTTGAGTTTTCTTTTTGATTTCAGAGTTTATTAACTATGTCACTATAGTGAAAGTGATTGTCGTCCTCGTCGTCGTCGTTGTGAGATTATTCGTCTGAGATCCTTTGCGGTAAGAACATTTCGAGAGTTTTTGTTTTTTTTTTAGAAGAGTTTCAGTGCTATTAAATTAATTACTGTTGAAAATTTGGCAAAACAATCTTTGCCTTATACAAATTGAAACAAAAACAGAAATGTGAAATTTAAAACTTTTTCTTGTTGAGGAATGAAGAAGAGAGAATATATCGTGAGATAGATATCGCGTTGACGATTTTCACTTTAAGATTCTGTCATCATTTGAAAAAAAAAACGTTATTGTTAAAGCTTAAAGGCGTACAAGAGAATGGCATCGAACTGAAACAAACAAGATGACTCCCGCACACCGAAATCGTTGAAATTCTTACCGAAGAATTTTGAAAACAAAAGACGAACGAAAAAAAAAAATCTTGAAAACAGCAGTTGGTTTAAAGGTTTTCAGGTTTGTGCTGCTCATTGAATAAACAAATTAATGAAAAGATTTTCTTTGTCAACTACACAGCTCTCTACTGTCACCCGCAGTTAGTAATAAAATGATATATGGTTTTTTTTCTATATCCTCGACACACCTAACTTTTCAAAAAAAAACAAACAATATTCTTCATTAATTTTTCTTGATGATAAATCACATTTTCGAATAACAACAACAAGAGCATTCAAGTTTCCCAATCGAATTCCATTGTCCGTTTTATTGTTGTTTCAAAATATCATTATGATGGTGATGGTGGAAAATTTATGATGTTCTCTCTCATTAGAATGATCAATCAATATTGAATGAAAACATTGTGAAGAGCAAAAATTTTGAGATGAACAACAAAACCCCATTGATCAATGTGAATTCGTTTAAATTTGTTGCCATCATACCGAGCGCTGGAAACAGTGAACGATACAATGGATGTGCCAACGGTTCTTCCTCGGCCGCTGCGGCTGCCGCTATAAAATCGATTCATCAATTGAGTCCCAAAACGACGCGTTCTTCATTTTCATCCTCATCAAACAAGACTAGCATTTTTGATTTGAAACAATTTTCAATTGTTTGCAACAAGCCTTTGATATTTCACACTGTCACCGCATTTCTCAAGTTTGTTTTTTTTTTTTTATAGCGTTCGATTTTTTTTCATTGATTTTCGATTTTGCAGATTAAAATGGATCGACCATATTGTGGTATTGACTTCGGCTGAAACTCTTTCAAGAATGGAAGAAATCCTCGCACCGCTGACCAAACAGCAACAGAAACGTTTCGACTGTATTGTTGGTGGCTCGAGTCGACATCGGTCTATCAAAGAAGGTTTACAATTTTGTGTGGAAAAATGTTTATCACCCGATTTTGTTATCATTCATGATGGTGCTCGACCATATGTCGATGATAATGTTCTCCATCAATTAGTTACCGAATGTTACCAGCATGGAGTTTCGGGAGTTTATGTGCCACTGACTTCAACAATATTGCTATCCAAATCTGATACAATGATGTTGGAGAAAGTTCTCAATCGATCACACTATGTTTCAAGCGAAACGCCGCAAGCCTTTCGGTATAATTTGATTTTGGATGCTTACAAAAAATGTACCGATCAAGATCTTGATCATAACACGGAGTGTTTAGATTTAGTTAAAAAATATTGTCGGTTCGATGCCAAACTGATTCGAGTAGATCCTACTCTTTATTTCAAAGTCACCTACAGGAAAGATCTCTACTCAGCCGATAACATTCTTAAAGGTTCAAATATCATTTCAAATTTTTTCAGCTTATTCATTCCATATTTCAAACAGAACATCGTAACATTTTATTACATTGCGATTTCTCTAGTCAAACCCATAACGTCAACTACAAATTCATCAAAGATCTCAAAGATGATCTTTGTTCTAATTTTGCTAATGTTAGTGTTAATCAATCGGACAGCAGTTTCAATTTCAATTTTTCTCTCAATTTTTAGGTCAAGTTTTTCAACAATTCGATGGAAATGAAACAAACTCATCATTCCACTGGGACCGTACATGTTCTACTCCACTATTGTGATCAATGGAATACTTTGATGCAACAAAGCTTGGCCAGCTACGAGAATCTAGTTTACATTGTGATCAACAATGATTTAGAGAATGAGGAACTTCATGATGGAGCTTACTATAAACTGATCAAATGGTCGAAAAATGTCAAATCAAAAGAGATAAAAAATTTCTATCTAATTTTCACTCACACCAAGGTTTAGTTTGGTTTCGAATGAAAAAA
The DNA here is from genome assembly GCA_034190945.1 of Octodonta nipae. Taxonomy (NCBI): domain Eukaryota; kingdom Metazoa; phylum Arthropoda; class Insecta; order Coleoptera; family Chrysomelidae; genus Octodonta; species Octodonta nipae. The sequence continues at coordinate 43,781 of JAVLUE010000456.1, forward strand.
CTTTACTCTTAAATTCTTTTACTTTTCTTTTCAAAAAACAGAATGTTGATCAAGAGAGTCTGAGAATACGGAATACGGTGGTGTATTTGAGCAAAGAATTACCCTCGGAATTGTGTGGCCAATCGTTCTTCATATGAAAAATATCAAATTTACGTCGAAATTTTTTTAAATGTCGGCTTTTCTGCCTTATTTATTCAAAGCTTTAGGCAATGTTTTTTTTTACAAATTTTTTTCTATTCAAAAAATAGACTCAATTCATATAAAAAAAATCAATCGTTTTTTTGTATCAGTCGATTAGTCTAGTTTGAATATTTTCTTGCTTTAAATAATTTGGCTTTGTTTGAAGCAGCGGGCCGGTTAATCTCAATTTGGAAAATTCATAGCAAAAAAATTTTTTTTCTCTGCGATACATCGATAGTTTCGTTTCTGTATTCGGCACAATCAATCGAATGTTTCTTGTTGTTTAGAAAGATCCTAAACATCTAAAACAAATTATCCTAAAAAGGATTCGGAAACTGTTTTTTGTTGGGAAATGTTTGACTTTTAAAATATTTTCATTCGAATGAAAAATGTCGGGAATTGCAAAACGCGTCGCAGCTTTTGAATCATCTTTGTCGGAAAACTGTTCTATTGATTATTTACTTAGTCCGTTTATCAGCTCATCACTTTATCCGGATTCTGATTTGGTTTATCTACGATTTTGTTCTTTGAAATTCATTAAACAGAGTATTAAACAAATCGAAAACAAGGATTTTGTTGAAACCATAATCTCTTGGCTGTTCAATGCATCATCGGATTTGATCGGTCAGTTTCATTGTCCACCACTATATCATGAGCTTTTGTTCAATTGTTTGGATGCTATCTTTTCGGATGAAAATTTGAAGAATAATAAAAACATTGCAACAGTTTTGAAAGTTATTTCGCCTAAGTTGAATCAACCTACCTCTTCTTTTTGGAACTCATTCAAAAACTTGAAATATGAACCAAAACATTGTCTTTGCAATACGATAAAATGTTTGAAAGCAAGTTTAGATTTTATTGGCAACAATAACGATTCAAATTCAATCAAAATTTCAGTTAAAAACTGTGACCAGAGAGTTGAGTTTATTCTAAAAGCGTTGTGCAAACTACTCACTTCATCCGATCGATGTGTGTCGTACGAATTTTTAAAGTTTTGCTCATTTTTGATAACTTTCATCAACACCCAGAAGCAGAAAAATCCTAACGAATATTTTGCCAAATCTTTCAGCTATTTGATAAATTTGATCAATTCATTTTATTTGGTTGAGCTTAACATCGATTATTTCCGCCAGTCTCGAGATTTTTGTGGTCAAAAACTGCAACTCAATTTAGAACCTCTGCAAGAAAGCCTGATAAAATCAAAGCATGAGTTTTTGTTTGATTGTGTTCTAGTGCGCCAATACCTATTCATTGTGATCAAATCGATTGTCGCTGGAGTGCATAGTCAAAATGCTCACGCTTTTTTGGTTGCTCATTTAAACAAGCTCAAATCAAAAATCGAAAATATTGAATCGTTGGAAGTGGAGCAAAAGTTTCCCATCGATTGGCTGATCGATGTTTTCATTTCTGGTGATGCTGAATCGTTCGAAATGCTTTACGCCATGGTTGTCTTATTTGGAAAAGATCAAAACATTCAAAAACAAACCGATTATCTTGTACATCGTTTAGTAAAATGTTTTCTGGGATCAATCTATCAAGATGCTTCGGTTCTGCTAGAAATGCTATGCACTGATGATGATACGGCACCAAAGCTGTTGTATTTTTTGCTGATTTATTTGAAAATTTCACCATTTCAATCGCAAGGCTGGATACCAGAATGGATGGCACCAATTGTTGCAACTCTCAAAGACCTGAATCTCAAAATTCGAGACTATAATGAGAAGGGCTTGTTTCCTTATAATCCAAAGCCATTGTTGCGTTTGTTAGATAGTTTATAGAACTCAGAACTAAGAAGTTTATTTGTCAGTCTTGTGATTATCGGATAGAAAAAAACGTTTACAAATGAAAATCGTTAGTTATTCGAGTCAAGTATCTCTCATAGATTCAATTTTTCTCAACCAAACGCGTTGAGTTTTCTTCCAAAGTCTCCGAGAGAAATCAGTCCAATCTTTTTCATCACCAATGTCTCCTATCCAATAACCACTCGGCAATTGAAACGATGAATCGATCCACTGGCGAAGCTCTGTGGTGTTATAAGCGTACAACCAATTCAATGACACTGGTTTAATGTTTGGTAGCGTTCTGATCACCAATCCAGTGACGAAAACATCGTCAATCGGAATCGCTTGAAGGTGATGGGAAGCTTCGTACAAATCGAAAGCCACATCCATCGACATGAAATATCCCACCCCTGAACAGTATTGAGGGAACGATTCATGTGGAAACTGTTGATGATCGAGTGACCATTTTCCTCGACGTTTGGGTTTAGTCTGAGATGGAAATAGACTACAAGCCAAAAAGTTTTTCAATCGAAAAACAGGCTCGAAACTGAGTTTGGAATCGAGTTTCTCGAATTGAGAATGAAAAAAGTTTATCACAGCAAAAATATCGAGATAAGCATCGTCGTCAATTTTAAAATCACTTCAGCTTGAGAACAGTGTTCCAAGATCCAACGAATTGAGGTCAAATGTTTATTGGTCAAATTCCGATATGAATCAATGAAACTGGCTTGAACAATATCTCCATATTGTTTCGATTCCTTATCGATTTTTTTCGATTTATCAAGTTTTTCGATCGACGATTGAGCCAAAATAAACCGATACGTGAATGGAAAATATTTGAATTGATGAACTTTCTTGGTGGCCCATGTTTGACGGATCAATTGACGTTGTCGGAAGTGATCGACTGCCGAATGAACAACAATGACTAGCTTTAATTTCGGTGTCTGATCACAACTTGGTGATTTCAAAAATTTGAAATTCCTCAAATTCAACAAGTGGTTCGGAAATTTTTCTTCGATGATGCTCTTGATTTCCGATCGATTCTCGATCAAAGTTGAGTTTCTCTGGAATTGTGGCCAAATGAAGGGAGTTTTCTTTTCGAAATCTGGCTGACGAAAATTCGAAATTAAGTTTATTGTAGCACGAGATGATTTGAGTTGTTTGCTATCAAACGAAAGTTGATTCAATCTTTTCAATTTGGATTCAACACTGGCACTGAAATCATCAATTTCAATATTGTTCCAAACCTCTTGAAAATAATCGGCATTATTCTGCTGATTTAACCAAGTGGTCAACAATATTAAACTGATGATGGAACTGAAGAAAAATGAGAACAAACACCAAACCACCGTGGTGAATGAGATGACCACTGATGATGGTGGTGGTGAATCAATTGCTGCTCGATAGATCGATTTGGACCCAATCATTTGCTCAGAAACTTCATCACCATCATTTGAATCATCAAACGATACAGTGAAGATGTATGGTATATTCGTTTTCGACAAACGATACGGCCAGAACGATATTTGCACCATCGTTCTATCGTTTTACGATGGTTTCAAACAATGATTGAAATTTTGTCTCTCTGTCTGTTTTTTTTTCAACACTATTTAACCATTTTTGGGATTGTCGTGTTTCCCAAACATGGAAGTCTCTCAAAAACTCAAGAACACTCTGTATTGTTTGCTGGCTCAAACTGACTGTTCAGATTTTTTACTGGCTTGTTGTTGACTTTTCTTTAATGAAAAATGAAATCTTCAAGCAAGCAAGATGTTGAAGACGAAGCCGTAGATGAAGAAGAAGAAGGTTGGTCTTAAGGAGGTCTCTTTGTAGCCTAATGTTTTCAACGTACCGGGCAACAGTTTGTTTTAATGATCTCTCCTCTCCCATTCATCTGATCATCATCATTATTTGTGTAACACCGTGGTGGTTTTTTTTCTCCGAACAAAATCGAATCAAAGCTAAAACAGAATTGATAGTCATTGTTGATGATGGTGGTCGGCAATTCACTAAATGGATAAGAAAAGAGTGATGGAGAGGAAAATATTTCATTATCATCATAATATCATCAGGGTTGTTGTTGTAGTTCGGGAATAAAAAAAAATCTCTCGGTAAAATTTTTCGGTAGAAAAAAAAACAAACAAACAACCAGCAGCTAATATTTATCAATGCTCAAGAATAATATATCTTTCGTCGAAGACATCCTGGTTGGTCGTTTTGACAAGCCCGAAGAAGATTAACGATCCGAATCAATCGTCGACCTTCTCCGATCTTCAATAATGTTATTGGATTGATGATGGACGAGCTACGGGAGTATTTTAATTAAATTTATTTTTCTTAAATAAACAAACGAAGTAATATTGCCGGACAATAATAAACGACCAACTAAAAAGATTGATATCGAATGAAAATTCAAAACCTACCTACACGGTGGAATGATTCGTGAAGCGATCAAACCATCTCTTGAAGATGATGATGGAGAAGGATGGAGAAAAATGCTACTACTCTTTAATAGCTCTTAATTATCGATAACCGATGAAAAAAAAATTATCTTCTTATTGATTTTTCGGCATTTTTTTCTACCTTAAAGAATGATCAATCAATCAATCAAAGCAAATCAAATATCTTTCTCTCTCTAGATTTCAGTCAAAGCAATTGGAATTCATCAATAGATGTTTCGAACTAGTTTTGATCATCTCACATTTCGATCATCACTTGGACTGAGCAAACTGAAACTGACCTCTGCTCAAGGGGCTGGCCATTGTCATCCAGTGGTCTCGATTTTCGAACAATTCTGTATATTCGCTTCAGTTTTTTTTTCATATTTTTTGTTCAGTTTGTTTTTTGTTTCGATGATGTTGTTCTCACGTTTTTCTCTAATAATTGTTTCAAACGTGTCAAAGGTGAAATGATCATGTGAGAGGAGTTTAATCTTTTTTTTTTCTTGAAATAGACACAATAATGATGAATCAAATAAATGGAAAAAATGGAAACTCAAAGAAACATTAGCTCAAGTTCGAATAGATTTCGAAGAATTGTGACTTTCGTTCTTTTGTGTCTGTCATTTTCTGTTGAAGCATTCATCTATCGATAATGACTTTCAGCGTGACATACAGATATGACACACACAGGCACTATCAAACATTTCGGGTCACCAATATTTTTTCTTCGAAAGATAATTGCGTGGTTTCGATTATTTCGACAAGACATTTTCATCAACACTGGCTAAACTGAATCATCGTGATCGATCAACCACAATAATATGGAAAAGCCAAGAATATCAGGTAAATCACATGTCAGTTCCATAACGGTCGTTACAAGCGAACATCGGGAATCAATTGATCGAAACATGAGGAAAACATATTGGACAAATGTTTCTTGTTGATAGAATTCAAATAATAACAGTGTTTGAGACAGGTGTTAACACAGACCACCAATTTTCTTGTTTTGGATACTTTGAAGAAGGAACGAGCAAACGAACGAACGTTCATCCAACCAATTTCATAAACAGAACATTCACCATAATGATGATGATGATTAGACAACACACAAGAAATTCAATCTCTCCGCTTCCGCTAAACTCTTAGACTAGCTAAACGCTAAGATGCTGTGTTTCCATGAAAGTCTCACCAAAAAAAGAAACCCAAAAGTATTTAATGAAATCGAAAATGCCCTCAGTGGATATGGAGGTGAACAAACTCATCCGATCAAATCGAACGATTGTCGGTAACACTTTCAGGCCCTCAAAAAAACATTGAACAGACCACATGCTTTTCATTGTCCGTGTGTTCGGACCTTTCTCTCTATTTTGACCTTGTGTTTGGTAGTCTCATTCAGCCTAAGCCTTTGATTTCGTTCATTTCGCTTTGTTTTTCTCTCTGTGTCTGGCTAGTGTAATTGATTGACACGGATGGTGTGCATACAACACTTTGATGTAGCCCATATGGTCAAGTTAATCAAATAGATACGCTCACACACACACAATAAGGCCATGTGGATGATGAGCACACAAACACAGCTGTGTATCTTGGACAGTATACATAAAAGATCATTGATTTTAGCACTTAACCAAAACCTCAACGACATTCGATCTGGGTGGAAGATTTTGTTCCGAAAAAACTACGATTCTGCATTGATTGTTCTTTGTATTCGAGAATCGATGCTTCAAACAGAATGTATCAATTCAAGAGTGTGCTGTGGTTCAAATTGATGTACCTATCAGTGTTGATCATTTCGATTGGTACGTCTTTTATGAAGATTTGGCTCACCAATGTTCTAAAAAAAAAAAAAAAAATTGTGTTTCAGGTTTGGCGTGCATCGTTTGCGGTTATTGGACGACATTTCTGAAGTTTGCCAAAATCATCCATTCAACCAAACATCAATACGAGCTCTACTTTCTATTTCCCGGTAGGTTAATTTTAAAAAAAAACTATTTTGGTTATCGAACGGTTTGGATTTTTTTTCCAGGAGTCTTGTTGACTGTGATCGGTGGCGTTCTCTATACCAAATCATCGAAATCTATCGACAAGGCAAACGATCGTATGGCCAATTACATTCTGTTCAATCAAAACGAACGTTGGTTCCAGCAAAGGCAGCAACGATTCGAAGTCGATGATTAAATGATCAGGTTTTTTTTTAGCGAAGATTTTTTTAAGGAAATGATTGTATGGAAATAAACAAACATTGATTAACTACGACCACTACTGGTGTATGCATAGTGAACCCAATCAAGCAATCTTGTTGTGTTTATCAAGTTTTATTCAATGTGTGCCTGCCTTTTGTTGCTGCTTGTTATTTCAATATCAAAATTTCAAATGTTTAGGCAAAATAATGTAAACATATCGTAAATTCTCGATAAGCTTTAAGTTACCTAGGATGCCGTTCTGGTATTTTCTAATTAACATTCAATTGGACCATCAACATTGGTTTATTGAAACATTTTGAATGAAACACGTTGATGTTAACCACTGATAAACGCAATGTATGTGTGTGTGTGTGACCATGGCAAATGGGTTCGATGAATGAGAAGAGTCTTTTGATTTGAAAAAAGAATGTTTTTTATCAGCCTCTTCACAAGATTGTTAGTTAGATTGCTAGTTTCCACACAATTTCCCATTGATTTTATGATAAACTAGTATCGAAATTTCTTGGAAAATGTTTGATGATTTTGTGTGAAATTGCAACACATTGTTTGATACATTGATCAATACGAGTAGAATCGAGTATTTTGTGTTCTCTTTGATTAAAGAACCAGAACAACATCAATCGAGTCGAGCAATGAAGATAAACCAATCGAATCGTCCAATTTGGTTTACGGTGGCCTATGTTTCCGTGGTAATATCCATTCTAAGTATATAATAGCCTTCAAATATTTTGAATCTATTTTAATCAACTCGAAAATTTAGATTAATCGAAATTTGTTTCGATTTTTCCGATTTTTTGTTTCGATTTAATCGTTTTTTTTCCTCTTTTTGAAAGGCATCATCCTGATTGTTGTTGGAGCCTTGTTGTTGATCAGCAAACTTATTGTAATCGATAAACGCATCTTCAACAGCCAAACGCATATCACTTTGGAGAATGATTTCGCAAAAAAATACGGTCTGTCCCCCTAATGAGGAATCTAGCTCAAAAGTAAACATCGGTTTATCTAAAATTTTTTCCTTAGGTCTGATAATTCTTGTTATTGGTTTGGTGTTTTTCGTGATCGGGTGTTTGGTTTATCGGACATCGTTGTCTAAGATCGATCGTTACAACTCTCAAATGCAACGAAGCTTCGAGAACAGCTATTCAAGCAGATTGATCTCATCAGAGGAGAAAGGCTAACCGATTGGACCGCGGTTAGTTAGGGACGACGACCTAAATATAATTACCCTCGAAAGGGATAGATCGTTTTTTAATCGCATTATTTCTCTCTCTCTCTTTTTCTCTGGTCGTAAATCCTTTCGCATCGAAACCTCAGGTGATTTTTCGATGTTTATCGTTTCGATATTATCATCTCCCATTCATCACCACCTAGAACATTTACCATATAAATTCTCTTATCTGTCAAAACTTTGTTTAAACTTTAGCGTTGTGTGTGTTTAAGTAATCTTATCTGAGGGCATTTAAGAGATGTTTCTGTTGCCGCTTTGACAGTCAATCGCTACATCAAAATTCGAGGCACAACCACAATGATGGTGACGATGAATTAATGTTCGTCAATTTATAAATTTCGAAAAACCTGATTCATTTGAACAAGATTAGGGTATTGAGAAAGAGATAAGTGAAGTAGATTCGTAGAAATTCGTTCGATTAGCTACATTGCTTTACAAACGATTAATTGAAAGCATTTTTAGATATTTTTGTTTTGATACAATGTGTTTCTATGTGTTGTGAGCGGTGATTAAATGGCCGCTAATGCATCGTAGTCGTCGTGTAGCCGTCGCGGCGCGATTACTGTCAAGCACGTAGAATCGAATTCACTCATTTGGCTGGCCATTATTATCGCAACCGAAAAATACCCTCGAAGGCTACTGATATTGACTGGTGATGACCATAAAAAAAATTCGAACATTATTCTACTTGTTTTCATTCAATGAGAAGAGGATGGCCACTGGGTTTAATATTGTCTGTAGTGAAGAATGTTAGTAATCAAAAAAATTGCTGAAGCAAATCAACACGGTGGTTGGTTTGAAGAGAAAAATTTATTGGTTGGTTGATCAATGTTTTTCTCGTTCAGTTTTTCTTCAAGCTCCTTCACTCTATTAACCATTTGGACAGCAAAGTTACAATGATGTTTGATCATTGATTAGGAATCTTTGAACCAAAACTCTTCTAAAGCATTGCCGATTTTGAAAAAATCGAAAATTTTCAGAAAATTATAAAAACGCTGACTATAGCCTTGTCAGCGATTTTTCAATTTTTTGAAATATTTGGATTTTTTCAAAATCGGCAAGGCTATAGTCAGCGTTTCTGTGATTTTTCAAAAATTTTCGATTTTTTCAAAATCGGCAAGGCTATAGTCAGCGCTTTTGTAATTTTTCAAAAATTTTCAATTTTTCCAAAATCTCCAAGGCTATAAAAATTTGTAAAAATTAAAAATTTTAAAACAGAGCAGTGCTCGTCGCCTTACTAACTATATTAACCCATTTTTTCCGTCATTTTTGTCAAAATGACCATTTTTTATATAATCTTATTTTTATCCAAATTTTTTGTATAAAGATTAAAAATCATCTTGAAATATTATTAGTCTTGAATATTGGAAATAATTATAAATTAAATTTTTAAAAACAAATATTTATCTAACTAAGAGTATTTTTTGTGAAAAAGGTCATTTTGACGGAAGCACAAAAAAATGGATTAATTTGCTGTGAAAGTGGCAAGCACTGCTCGATTTTAAAATTTTTATTTTATTTTTTGACATAAAAATTGGAAAAAATTAAAAGTTTTGAAATCGAGCAGTGCTCGTCGCCTTACCAACTATATTAACCCATTTTTTCCGTCATTTTTGTCAAAATGACCATTTTTTATATAATCTTATTTTTATCCAAATTTTTTGATTAATAGAATAAAAATCATCTTGAAATATTATTAATCTTGAATATCAAAAATGATTATAAATTAAATTTCAAAAAACAAATATCTAAGAGTATTTTTTGTGAAAAAGGTCATTTTGACGGAAGCACAAAAAATGGATTAATTTGCTGTGAAAGTGGCAAGCACTGCTCGATTTTAAAATTTTTAATTTTTCCAATTTTAATGCACAAAAATAAAATAAAAATTTTAAAATCGAGCAGTGCTTGCCACTTTCACAGCAAATTAATCCATTTTTTGTGTTTCTGTCAAAATGACCTTTTTCACAAAAAAAATTTTAAAATATTCTAAGTAAAATAATTATTGATTTTCTCGAATACATTTGTGATCTATTCATGATATTCTATAATGATGATAATTTGAAATGCTTTTTATTGATTCAATTAGAAGATTTGGATAAAAATGGAGTTCATTTTAAAAAATGGTCATTCTGACAAAAATGACGGAAAAAATGGGTTAATGTGGTTGGAAAGTGGCAAGCACTGCTCGGTTTTAAAATTTTTTCAAAATCGCTAAGGCTATAGTCAGCGTTTTTGTAATTTTTCAAAAATTTTCGATTTTTTCAAAATCGCTAAAGCTATAGTCAGCGTTTTTGTGATTTTTCAAAAATTTTCGATTTTTTTAAAATCAGCAAGGCTATAGTCAGCGTTTTTGTGATTTTTCAAAAATTTTCGATTTTTTTAAAATCAGCAAGGCTATAGTCAGCGATTTTGTAATTTTTCAAAAATTTTCGATTTTTTCAAAATCTCTAAGGCTATAGTCAGCGCTTTTGTAATTTTTTCAAATTTTTTGATTTTTTCAAAATCTCTGAGGCTATAGTCAGCGCTTTTGTAATTTTTCAAAAATTTTCGATTTTTTCAAAATCTCTAAGGCTATAGTCAGCGCTTTTGTAATTTTTCAAAACTTTTCAATTTTTTTAAAATCAGCAAGGCTATAGTCAGCGATTTTGTAATTTTTCAAAAATTTTCGATTTTTTCAAAATCTCCAAGGCTATAAAAATTTGTAAAAATTAAAAATTTTAAAACAGAGCAGTGCTCGTCGCCTTACTAACTATATTAACCCATTTTATCCGTCATTTTTGTCAAAATGACCATTTTTTATATAATCTTATAGTGATTCAGACAAATGCTCGGCACTTGTTTCAAAAACTCCAAAATGGGATAAACTCTTGGAGCATATGACATTTGTTAATTCCCTTGCCGAAATCATTGATAGTCTTGATTAAATTATATATCATCTGAACATTAACCAATTAATTGATTTAAAAAAATTGACTTTTTTCAAATAAAACTAGTTCTGAATTCTGTGATTCTTGAATAAAATTGAGTGTGGCCGTTTCATTATGGGACCAAATACTCTGATAAATCTTTCTATTCCACATTAAAATTTTTAGTAATCTAAAAAAATCGTTTTAAATATCGATAGTATATCTCTTAGTACTGTAATGAGTGAACCTTGTTCACCACTGATGAGCTTCGCTCAATCGATGACATTGAGTTCACCATAAACTACCATACATTTGTGAAATCCTTTACTCATAGAACTCGGTCGACCACACTAGTTTACTTGTTTAATAGATTTTACAAGTCTTATTCATGTCTTGTCCTGTGTTTTTAAAACTGAGTAAGCATAGATTTTTTTTTGTATAAAAGCTTTTAATTTTCTTCCTTTTTCTTTCATTAGATTTTACCAACGGTCGAGAGAACATCCAAAACGGAAAAAACCGATTTCAACTTGTAAAAAGTATGCCGATTCGTGGTGTTTCATCATTTGGGTCGGTGCTGCATAGGTGGTGGGTGGGTATGTGCAGCACCATGGGTTTCCCGGCGTACCCGAAACGCCGAAGGTTGCTGCATAGGTGGGTGGGTGGGTGTATGCAGCAACATGGGTTTCCCGGCGTACCCGAAACGCCGAAGGTTGCTGCATAGGTGGGTGGGTGGGTGTATGCAGCAACATGGGTTTCCCGGCGTACCCGAAACGCCGAAGGTTGCTGCATAAGTGGGTGGGTGGGTGTATGCAGCAACATGGGTTTCCCGGCGTACCCGAAACGCCGAAGGTTGCTGCATAGGTGGGTGGGTGGGTGTATGCAGCAACATGGGTTTCCCGGCGTACCCGAAACGCCGGGAAAACTCGCCCCCCGTCCGGGGGGCGAGTAAAATTAGAGAGAGAGGGGGAGAATGAGAAAAAGAGAGAGGGGGGTGCGTGAAAATTTTTGAGAGATGGAAGGCATGAAAGAGAGGGAGTGAGAGCGGGGCGCGTGAAAATTTGAGAGAGGGAGAGAGAGGGAGTGAGAGAGGAGAGTGAGAGAGAGAGTGTGAGAGAGGGAGAGAGAGAGAGAGGGAGAGTGAGAGTGAGAGTGAGAGAGGGAGAGGAGAGAGGTGAGAGAGGGAGAGTGAGAGAGGGGAGTGAGAGTGAGAGTGAGAGTGAGAGAGGGAGAGTGAGAGGGGAGAGTGAGAGAGAGAGAGAGAGGAGAGAGTGAGAGAGAGAGTGAGATAGGGAGTGAGAGAGAGAGTGTGAGAGAGGGAGAGAGAGAGAGGGAGAGATGAGTGAGAGAGAGGGAGAGAGAGAGGGAGGGAGAGAGCATTCCCATTCTTAAATATGCCACACTTACCACACTTTCTACGCTATTTAATACACTATTTAATACAGTACTAAATACTAATAGTATTTAGTACTGTATTAAATAGTGTATTAAATACTGTATTAAATAGTGTATTAAATACTGTATTAAATAGTGTATTAAATAGTGTATTAAATAGTGTATTAAATAGTGTTTTAAATACTGTATTAAATAGTGTATTAAATAGTGTATTAAATAGTGTATTAAATACTGTATTAAATAGTGTATTAAATAGTGTATTAAATACTGTATTAAATAGTGTATTAAATAGTGTTTAAATAGTGTATTAAATAGTGTATTAAATAGTGTATTAAATACTGTATTAAATAGTGTATTAAATAGTGTTTTAAATACTGTATTAAATAGTGTATTAAATAGTGTATTAAATACTGTATTAAATAGTGTATTAAATAGTGTATTAAATACTGTATTAAATACTGTATTAAATAGTGTATTAAATAGTGTATTAAATAGTGTATTAAATAGTGTATTAAATAGTGTATTAAATAGTGTATTAAATAGTGTATTAAATACTGTATTAAATAGTGTATTAAATAGTGTATTAAATACTGTATTAAATAGTGTATTAAATAGTGTTTTAAATACTGTATTAAATAGTGTATTAAATAGTGTTTTAAATACTGTATTAAATAGTGTATTAAATAGTGTATTTAAATACTGTATTAAATAGTGTATTAAATAGTGTTTTAAATACTGTATTAAATAGTGTATTAAATAGTGTATTAAATACTGTATTAAATAGTGTATAAAGTGTGGTAAGTGTGGCATATTTAAAAATGGGAATGCTCTCTCCCTCTCTCTCTCTCTCTCACTCCCTCTCTCACTCCCTCTCTCTCTCTCACTCCTCTCTCCCTCTCTCACTCCCTCTCTCTCCCTCTCTCACTCCCTCTCTCACTCTCTCTCTCTCTCCCTCTCTCTCTCTCTCTCCCTCTCTCTCTCCCTCTCTCACTCTCACTCCCTCTCTCTCTCTCTCTCTCTCTCACTCTCCCTCTCTCACTCTCCTCTCTCTCACTCTCACTCTCCCTCTCTCTCTCTCCATCTGTCACTCTCCCTCTCTCTCACTCCATCTCTCTCTCTCTCTCTCCCTCTCTCACTCTCTCTCTCACTCTCCTCTCTCACTCCCTCTCTCTCCCTCTCTCAAATTTTCACGCGCCCCGCTCTCACTCCCTCTCTTTCATGCCTTCCATCTCTCAAAAATTTTCACGCGCCCCCCTCTCTCTTTTTCTCATTCTCCCCCTCTCTCTTTAATTTTTACTCGCCCCCCGGACGGGGGGCGAGTTTTCCCGGCGTTTCGGGTACGCCGGGAAACCCATGTTGCTGCATACACCCACCCACCCACTTATGCAGCAACCTTCGGCGTTTCGGGTACGCCGGGAAACCCATGTTGCTGCATACACCCACCCACCCACCTATGCAGCAACCTTCGGCGTTTCGGGTACGCCGGGAAACCCATGTTGCTGCATACACCCACCCACCCACCTATGCAGCAACCTTCGGCGTTTCGGGTACGCCGGGAAACCCATGGTGCTGCACATACCCACCCACCCACCTATGCAGCACCGACCCAAATGATGAAACACCACGAATCGGCATACTTTTTACAAGTTGAAATCAGTTTTTTCCGTTTTGGATGTTCTCTCGACCGTTGGTAAAATCTAATGAAAGAAAAAGGAAGAAAATTAAAAGCTTTTATACAAAAAAAAATCTATGCTTACTCAGTTTTAAAAACACAGGACAAGACATGAATAAGACTTGTAAAATCTATTAAACAAGTAAACTAGTGTGGTCGACCGAGTTCTATGAGTAAAGGATTTCACAAATGTATGGTAGTTTATGGTGAACTCAATGTCATCGATTGAGCGAAGCTTATCAGTGGTGAACAAGGTTCACTCATTACAGTACTAAGAGATATACTATCGATATTTAAAACGATTTTTTTAGATTACTAAAAATTTTAATGTGGAATAGAAAGATTTATCAGAGTATTTGGTCCCATAATGAAACGGCCACACTCAATTTTATTCAAGAATCACAGAACAGGACTCGTTTGATTAGTGTTTTTTTCAGAACTAGTTTTATTTGAAAAAAGTCAATTTTTTTTAAATCAATTAATTGGTTAATGTTCAGATGATATATAATTTAATCAAGACTATCAATGATTTCGGCAAGGGAATTAACAAATGTCATATGCTCCAAGGGTTTATCCCATTTTGGAGTTTTTGAAACAAGTGCCGAGCATTTGTCTGAATCACTAGCATAATCACCGCATAATACATTGAGCACATCATGGGCATAGCTATCGATCAGTGTCTCCACACTATAAGTTTTTTAAGAATATTGCTCCAATAAATAATGCCATCATATGAAAAAATTAGTAAATTAGAATCGATATTCAAAACAAAATTTAAGATGAATATTACTTGAATTATCCGTTGAGTATAAAATAGAAACTTCTCGAATATCGCTCCAATATGTCATCCAATAATAAAATTAAATGAAAAAAGTTAGAATTGTAAACCAAATTCAAAATCAATTTTACCTGAATGATCCGTTAGAAATGAAATAAATTAAGATTTTTCGAAATATTGTTTTAACAAATGGGGCTAGTTATGGCCAATTATTGAAAAAATTGATATTGAATTATCAGTTATCTTTCTAGTCAAAAGTCAGAGAAAGTTTCAATCTGCATGGACAAAATGTCTCATCTGGATGATTTTTTGAACATCTGACATAAAATTTGAAAATTTTTAATCTTCAGAAAAATGTTGGAAATGAATTGCTTCAGATAAATTTGTTATTGGCCCTTACAAATTTCAACCAAAATCATTAATTGAATGATGCGAATGAATAAAGCGAATGATGAAATGCGTTAGTCATTTCCTAAGACATTCACCATACACTCATCGCGCACCCATCACACAATCATAGGTTTAATCTTCTCAGTGTACCTTAATTATTCATTGAGTAAAAAATAAAAATTAAGAAAAAAAAATATGAAAAATTCATTATGAATATCTCAAATATCGAATCAAGTTTAGAGTTTTGAACCTTTTAAGTTTCACATTATGAGAAAAAATTAAAAGCTGTAGCCTTCGAGTTTATCGACCGTCGGTCACGTGCTCACTCCCTCTCTCTCCCTCTCCCTTGAGAAAATTTTTGAAGTTAAAAAAATTTTATTTTTTGAATAAAAATAAAAGCTTAACAAAACAGTTTTTCAAAATTTTTAATTTTAATTTGTGAAACAAATTAGAGAAAACATCGTTTTTATATGTGTGTTTAATAAGTAGAGTTTAAAGTTCTACAGATTTAAAGATGAGATAAAAAAAACTAAAATCAATTTTAAAAAAACAACTTGGCCTATGAGTTATACAGAACTTTCCAACAGTCACTATGATTTTGTTAGGAGTAAGAAAGGAATTCCGGAATTTAGAATTTCGCCAAAGATTGATCAAGTTTGAATGATTGATCTATGAATCTGTGGTAGTTTATGGTGAACTCAATGTCATCGATTGAACGTAGCTTATCAGTGGTGAACAAGGTTCACTCATTGCAGTACTAAAAGATATACTATCGATATTTAAAACGATTTTTCTAGATTAACAATAATTTCGATTTGGAATAGAATAGATTAGATTCACCACAGTATCTCGACGGCAATTCCATGCTGTTTCAGTTTTTTTCCCAATTGTTTTCCATCATTTCATCGGATCTTTTCTTAAAACGACGTTTCAGTGAAACCAATAGATTTTCGATTTTTTGAAAAACTCTAAGGCCATGATTTTTCTTAAAAAACAAATAACTTTTTAAAAAAACGTTACACCAAAATTTTTGAAAGAAAAGCTTTTAAATGAATTCTATAGAAGAAAACAACATGTTAAAATTGATTTTCATTAAAAAAAATAATAAAACAATTTGAAATTATTATAAAAAAAATTTCAAGAATATTTTTTATAATGTAAGTCTATGGAGGTTTAGAACTTCAAACTTGAATATCTCAGAATAAAAAACTTTGGACTTACACTATAATGAAAATAAATATTACTTGACTTTTATTTCATTAAAAATTTTATTATAGCTTATTCATCATGTAACATGATCATAGTGAAGGAAAAAAAACCCAACACACACACAGACACGCGCAGAAATTTGCATCAGTTTGTAGATCTTCACAGAATTATTCAAATGATAAAAATAGTTACAAAAAAGAAAGGAAAAAGTTCTGATATTGTTCTGAATGTATTAAAAAGAAAAAAAAATGAATGGTCGTTTTTTGGTGTTTGTTGTCGCCGGTATCGATTGTCAATTTCAATCGATCCAGGAAAATGAAAAATTTTAAGAGTCAAGTGAAAGTGAAATTTAAAAAAAAAACTGGTCACCTCGATCACAAGCAAAACTGGTTGTTTAAATTGAAAATTTTCAAAGACCGAAGCTTCAACGACTTTCGCTGAGCGTTTTAGTGTAAATTTTTAAAATATTTTGAAAACTGTCCTAATCTCGTCTCGCTTTTCGTTGGCGTACTGAACGTTTCACCGTTTCCACTTCTTCGACAATATTCTTGGCATCATCACCCTCATTCACTTCCTCTTCTTCATCATCTTCTCCGCCACTGGTCTGATCATCATCATCATCATCATCATCGCTTTCGTCATCTTTGTCTTCGGTATCATCGACCAGATCGCTATAGCTTGGAGCAGGTTGTTTAGTTAAATTTCTAGTGTCGATTTGAGCTTTGGCCGGAAAAATTATATCAATAACACAAACTATGAGCTAAAAGCAAAAATTGAATCGATTAGATACGATTAAATCGAACAAATTCAACAAACCAATCCTAGAAGAGCTCCAAATAGGATGGTGGCAAAAGCAAACAGTATGTAAGATCCCCAATACGGTATCCCATAATCTTCAACCAACCAATTGTGTGCTGCCCGTAAAGCCATTGATATTTTAAAAAAATTCGAAACAATCGACATTCTTCAAGGGAAAAAAAATGGTCAGAAACTGGACAAAAATCTTAAAAAACTTACTGCAATGAATTTGGCGCTTTCCAAAACGAAATCGGCTCAACAGATTTCCATTTTTTCTCCTCAATAAAGCTAAACAAAAAACAAATATTTATCTAACTAAGAGTATTTTTTGTGAAAAAGGTCATTTTGACGGAAGCACAAAAAAATGGATTAATTTGCTGTGAAAGTGGCAAGCACTGCTCGATTTTAAAATTTTTAATTTTTCCAATTTTAATGCACAAAAATAAAATAAAAATTTTAAAATCGAGCAGTGCTTGCCACTTTCACAGCAAATTAATCCATTTTTTGTGTTTCCGTCAAAATGACCTTTTTCACAAAAAAAAATTTAAAATATTCTCAGTAAAATAATTATTGATTTTCTCGAATACATTTGTGATCTATTCATGATATTCTATAATGATGATAATTTGAAATGCTTTTTATTGATTCAATTAGAAGATTTGGATAAAAATGGAGTTCATTTTAAAAAATGGTCTTTCTGACAAAAATGACGGAAAAAATGGGTTAATGTGGTTGGAAAGTGGCAAGCACTGCTCGGTTTTAAAATTTTTTTCAAAATCTCTAAGTCTATAGTCAGCGCTTTTGTAATTTTTCAAAAATTTCGATTTTTTCAAAATCTCTAAGGCTATAGTCAGCGCTTTTGTAATTTTTTAAAAATTTTCGATTTTTTCAAAATCTCTAAGACTATAGTCAGCGCTTTTGTAATTTTTCAAAAAATTTCGATTTTTTCAAAATCTCTAAGGCTATAGTCAGCGCTTTTGTAATTTTTCAAAAATTTTCGATTTTTTCAAAATCTCTAAGGCTATAGTCAGCGCTTTTGTAATTTTTCAAAAAATTTCGATTTTTTCAAAATCTCTAAGGCTATAGTCAGCGATTTTGAGATTTTTCAAAACTTTTCGATTCACCCTGAAACAAAAAGATTCACAAGATATCGATATGGTGCTGTGGAAGGGGTTAATCTGTTTTTCACTAATCAATCCAAGCTAAATTTTATTATTTTCAAAAAATCAAAAAATTCTGAAAAATCACAAAATCGCTGACTATAGCCTTAGCGATTTTGAAAAAATCGAAAAATTCTGAAAAGTTTGGGAACTAGTGGGTTTTTTTTCTTGGTTATTATATCATTATTATTCATTGCATTGGCCAGCTCAAAAAAAAACTAACTTTCATGGAATATAATAAAGTCCTAAATCATTATCCGAGATATCATCCACACGCAAACAATCATCTTATTGTGCTCTAATTGCTTCTGTTTCTTCGCATTTCATTCTAGTCACCGTCATGATGATTTAATATGATGATGATTGCGCATAATTACATTGGAAACACGTTACACTGTTTTCGAAAGCCGACCAAGTTGGCCAACCGAATACCAAAAGCGAGAGAGAGAGAGAGAGAAACTTAAACTAATCGGTTATCATCACCCATAATTAAGTAAACCAATCTCCCTTTTTCTCATCGAATTACATTGGTTTCGGGCAGAAATTCTCTGAGAAAAGTTCGAAGTTGATAAGCCGCGTTGGGCCGGACGGTCATCTATATCTCATCCCGCTCGTTTACCCAACACCGTTCAGCATCGAAAGTAATGTGAGAAAACTTTCAAGGGAAACCTCAGCAAATAATAATAGCTTGAAGAAAATTTGGATGAAAAAATTCTTTGATGTGCGAAAAGGACAAACAAAAAAATCCGATAAGAGGCTTGAGAACTCGAATCTCGAACGCCACTCGAAACATTCGGACAAAAAAAAAAACGATGAGCCGATGTCCGAATCAATGCTCTTTGCTTCGTTGTTTTCTCTCTCTCTCACACACACACACACAGAAGCTGATAGCAGATTTAAAGTCATGTCTGGACACACACACATCGATCAAAGTATTGATGGTGTCAAAGTTCAAAAGCCAAAAACCCTTTTTCCTAAAAAAAAAAAACCCACACACAATTCACATCAACTTGATAATGATGATGATGATGATCATCATCAAACAACACACAATTATCATCATAATGATAATCGATGAAGCATCTTTCAAATCTTGATTAAACAAACGAAGGAGAAAAATGTTCATCTACGGCCAATAATGATTCGGTAATGATCGACAAACAACTTGAAAAAGACGTCGAAAACCATTGGCCATAATGATTGAGCCATGAAATGGTTGGCAAGTTTTGATTGTTTGTTTATGGTCAGACAAAAAAAAAAAAAATCTATATTCTAGAATCGAACGTTTCACAAGACAGAGAATGAGTTTTGAATTGTTGAATTTTTCGTTCCATCGAGAACATTTTCACCATTATCATCGGCTCAAACAAACAATAAACTTCAATATTTTCGAGATGAACTCTTAGCGGGTAAATTAAATAAACGTTTAAAACGATCCCTTTTTTACCAAAACAAACAGATATCGACCTCTGTCGAGTAGAAGAGTTTTTCGTATTTTTTTTTTTTTGTTACCCGGCTTAAATCGCTTATTCGGGTGGCCATTTAAGTTTTGATTTATTGTTATTATCTTTTATGGTCGGTTTGTTCGGTGTTTTCGCTTCCAGAGAAAAATATAATGACTAATTTTTCGTTGTTGTTGACTCTTCTCAATCTCATCGATTGAAAAGCTCAACAAAACATGAACTCTATGAACGGAACCTCGGAAGAGGATGAAAAAGGGTTTTCTGTTTTGCTTTCGTTAATCACCACCATCATCATCATCATAATCATAATTTTCCCATCCTAATAGCAGAAAAAAAAACGAAAAATATTTTCGAGATGTCCGAGAAAATTTATGATGACCATTCACGAACATCATTCAGTCATTCATTCATTTTCACATCATAGTTTTTATAAGAAGATTGTTTGTTTCTCGGCTCACCACCCTAACCTCACATCGCATTGTCATCAAATTAGTCGAGCAAAGTATTCTGATGGGAGAGCAGAAAGTCGGATAATCACGGTCATTTGGTCAGAAATTCTGAACACGTCCAGACAAGACGATGAAAACCTCTGGAGGCAATTACTATAATAAAAAAAAATGGTGATCAAAGATTATCATCTTTTGAGAAAAACTTTTTGAAAGACCACGAACAATCGATTTTTGAGCACTACTTTCAAAACAACAACCATTCGGTGTTGAATGAATTTAAAAGTACGAACAAGAACAAATCACCTTTCAGAATATTAAGTTGTTTTCAGACGACGACCGTGATCAACCGAAATGATGATGGTTTAAATGAATGGTCAGAAAAGCACTTGAAGCAATGTGTCATAAATAATAATATTGACCATCACCAGGTTGAGGTCAAATGTTTGTTCGTTATGTTTAAATTGTTTATTCGATTAAAAGTTTTTTTTCTCTGGTCAAAAGTCTTGCAAAAGTTTCATTGAAAAAAATTTTGTTTTGTTTTTCTTAAAAATTAACCACGGTGGGACAAGCGTTGGGTTCGACTCGATACAGTTGAACATCGCTCAGCCAATCTTTTCGATGATTATTGACTTCGATGTTTCGCATACAACCGTAGAATGGTTCACGTGAAAACAATGATCCGCTTGGTGAGCCGGGCGGTAATCCACCCAAATACAATGGAGCTTCGGTGAAAGATTTCTCCCAGCTAAATGTGGGATTCTCATTCAGACCATAAACCTCAACGTTACGATCGATCTTCAATGAGATTGAGTTTTTGACGTATTGCACTCTGACCGAATGCCACTTCCCATCGCATAGCTCATGTGAGTTGGAGAAAGTTTTTTCCGCTCGGAAAGGTCCTGCACCCAAATCCGCCGAAGCGACAATCGAGCCCTTTTCAGTCAATTCGATCGAAAGATTTGGCACTTCGTTGGTACCGTTTGAAATCGAGAAGAGAACACCTTGTTTTTTGATTGTTCGAAAGTCGAATCTGATATCAGTGTTGAGGCCAATATTGAAATTTTGATCATAGGTGACAAAACTTTCTTTTCCAGGGAAGAAGGCTCCCTTCTCGATTCTGGAGAAACATTTTCCAACATTATGATTGGTATTCAATTTCCTAAAGTCAACGTGATTTTGGTTGATGTAAAACTTTTTCAAACATCCTTTAAATCCTTCTGTGGTAGGCGAGAAGGTTGTCGATCGAATCACAATCGGATTGTAATCCACCGAATTTTGACCATTCGTGTTTGACCAATCAAAATTGTCAGGCAAACCACCAACAAAAGCTATAATTCCTTTTTTCATAGCTAATTTTCGTTTAGGATTATTATTCTCCGATAGATCCTGATGGTCCACATTTAACCAGAGAGATAGTTTCTTACGGCCGGCAGCCACAAAATGCCATTGACCATCGTTTAATTTTTTTGTTGGAGAACTTTTCAGTTCATAACGATGCTTGTCACTCAATTTCATTCGCAAAATAATTTGACCATCGGTCAAAACTACTCCGAACACGGGTTTATATGTTGAGTTAAAAGAAGTGGAACGATAGCTATGGCCATTCTGTCGAATCAACATGAATAAAATACCGTTAGGATAAAAGGTTCGAAACGAAAACGTCAAACTGAAGTCATTCAAAAAAGTATTGTCGATTGTGTCGATTTGAACGTAGCTGCTGTTTAAATCACCACCAAACTTCATGGCATCTACTTCCGTCATTGTCATCATCGACATTGTGGATGCACACGAAGATCGTTGATCGTAATTTTCGGCTGGCATCGCCACCATTCTATCATCATAATCATTTCCTTGATCTCTCACAGAGCTAATCAGTGGTGGACCGACGATCACTTGGTTCTCTTGTTGATGATAGCTCGATGGCAAGCGCAAAGCACTCTGGAAACTGGTGAATCTTCCAATATCTACACCGACAAAATTGACAGGATTCGAAAACGAGATCAAACTAGTCTTGAACACAATGTCCCGAATGATTCCATGAAAATTGGATGCATATCCTTTGTTAACAAGATTGAAACCAGGTGCTACAAAAAAAAAACATAGTGAATCAATACTGTTTGATTGTAAAAAAAACTTACGTATTCCACCGATGAAAAGTCCTCCTTTTGTTGGTGCCTCGATGATTCGAGATTTGATCAACTTCAATTGAGGATGAGTTTCTTGATCATCGATGATGATCCTGAATCGACGTCCCTCCTTTATACAAGTCACAGTATGATCGGTGCCATCCGAGACATCAACCATCTCGAAACGGTTCATCACTTCACCACTGCCACCGTTGAGACGAACCTCCAAGAAGCCATTTGAAATGTAGAAAAAGTAATAATATTCATCTTTGTTTTCTCGATAATTTTGTGATTGTCCCTCGAATGTAGACAAAAGCAATATGCCACTTCTCTTAGTGGTTTTGAATGTGACACTAAACTCCATGCGATCTTCAACCAACGGTTGACCATTCAACTCTAGATAACCGTTGCCATGAAAACTGGCCACTTTGATAGCCTTATCCATACAACCAGATTCAATGCCAAAATATTGGAATCGTTGAAAGTTGATGGGTGTCGTATCGATTTGTGGACTGTTCATGCAACCAACAAACGATCGGAATATGACGCTTGGATATTCTGCTTTTTTAAAGTTGGGAGTCACTCCTCCGAAATAAATATCACTATTCTTCAGGTCTAGAGTCGTCTCAGAAGGCTTCAACGATATCTGCTTGTCGTAGGTTTTTTTGTTTTGCTCAATCTGTATTTCAAGAACAATCAGATCGTTTTCACGTTCGGCTCTCAACACGATCCACTTTCCAGTGTTGATTTGCTCGTTGGCTGTTATGATTTGAGAGTTGGATTGACCACCAGAAATCTTTGAACCAAAATGACATTCATAATAAACTTTTCCACCTTTGATGTAGACAGCCAGATAATCTTTGGTTCGTTGATTTGATGTGAAAAACAATAAAGCATTCTCGTCGAATGTTCTAAAACGAAACGAAACCCGATAAGTGTTCGGATTGTAATTAGAAATCTGATTGCTCTTGGCATAGGCATATTCATCAAAAAAGTAGAACATGTTAGGATCTAGAAACAAAGAAAAAGTATTCAATGAAAAATGGTCATCCATTAAAATAAAACTAATCATTACCATTCGGTTCAGTGGCACCTTCTTTGCATCCATCACATCCTTTGTTGGAGGTAAAGTTCCATAATCCGACTCGTTTACCATCGAGAAACAATTCGTACATACATCCAGCAAATTCACGTGATCTCAATTGACGTGGCAAGGTTGGAATATCTGGTAAACCACCGATATAAAAATATGAAGTTCTATCAAGTTCCATTTGCTTGGAGATTGAATCCGAACTGTCAGTAGTCTCAAATGGGTCTGGTCTCTTGGCATCCTGCAATTCGATATCAATAAATGAAAAAAAAACTTTAAAAACAAATCACTCTACGAACCTGAACACGAAGAACCGATAGATTGGCTACACTTCCGAATCGTTTGACTTCAATCTTATACCACTTGGAAGCATCTCCCAACTGTGGATCGTTAGTCATGATTTGCATTGGATGTTGTATGACACGTTCATCTTGGCCAGTGCTCCAAACAAAACGAATCTTTCGGTCGACCATTTCCAAGGCCATAAAATCATTGGTAAATTCTTGGGTTGGCCGAGAGCCCAAATACATCAGCAAACTATCTCGCTGGAAATCGTTCTTCACCGCATAATACATTATGATGCTATTAGTGAACGATGGTTCAATGTCTGGTTCGTAGGTTCTGATGCAATTCTCTTCACGATCGGCGCCCAATGAAACTCGAATGCTGGCAGCTTTTTGACGAGCCAATTTTATTTTCGCTTTCAATTCATCCAGATTCAACATTGTTTGATTTCGGTGCCGATCAAAACCAGGAGTACGAGCTTCAATCTTAATGATCATCTCTTTCAATTGTTTCAGTTGAACCAATGATTGAGCAATGTCTCTTTTGGCATCATCCAGCCCGGTAGGTCCGGTGGCCAATTGTTTTTTGGCTGCCTCAAGCTCCCAAACCTGTGTGGTCAGCTCATCCAACTGTTTGTGAGTCATCGATAAGCTTTCCAACAACGATTGTAAACGATCTTTGATATTGCGCAAGTTATCACCCAAATTTTGCGGTAAATTGTCCAAATTTTGATTGATAAGAGCCAAATCTCTTTGAGAGTTTTCAATCATTTTCTCGATATCGATTAGTAGTTGCCGCTTCTGTTCAAACTCGAATTGAAGCTTCCGAAGACGTTCATTAAGATCGTTCGCTTCGTTGAGCAATTTCTCGCTCTGTTTTCGGGCAGCTTGAGCCTTCTCCAGCAGAGAAAAGTCTTCATCAGGCGAAGCTTCTTCTAAAGCCTTCTTGGCCGCCTGGCTAGCATCAATCACCGCTTTTTCAGCTTCATTGATGGCATTGACGATATTCTCGTATCGTTTGGCCGCTTCTAATGATTCAGAGTTGTCTAAATTTTTGTTGAAAAGCCGATCCAGTTCTTTGACACGAGCTTTCAGCTTGTCGACATGTTCCATGCATGGTTTGACGTACTTTTCCTCGTATTCCGGATTGAGTCGAGCCAGAAGACTTCGACGCCGTTCGATGGCATCAGTCTGGTTCATCATTTGCCCCACCAAACCAGGTAACGTGTTGAATTTCAATTTAGTCTCGAACAATTCCTTTTGAATCAGATCAAGCAAATTTCGGGCTTCGGTCAACGAAGCGTTGGCTATCTGGGCATTCTTCTTCCCATCATTGATGGCTTCCATCATGAAACGTAACAATGGCCGTTGAACTAGCACCACTCTTTGGGCGTCTTTGCTCTCTGGATAAATTTTTCGGTTGATGGTTTCGTAAATTTCGTTCAATAGTTTCAGCAGTTTATTGAGCCTATCACGCATTGGTTGAGTGTTGCCTCGATCCGTCAACATTTGCATGACACGTTCCAAAATGTAGATGGCTTTTTGAATCTCGATCTTTCCCTTCTGATTGTCGGAGTTGAAATTGGTCAAACGAAGCTCTTGCAAAATCTTCAATGCCTCATCGAACATTCGGTCGGCATTGCCATAGGGATCCATCGAGGAAATGTCATGATGTTTTAGTTGTTTCACAATGTTTTGTATCGATTCCCATAAGTCGCTAATCAAATCCTTGACGTTTTGAGCACGGTTCAATGCATCGCGGGCATGTTCGGCTTCGTACGGAGCTTTACGAGCTAGATCAAGTGCCTTCAAATTCAACAGATCAGCCAAGGTTTCGAGATCGAAATTCACTGTGAAATTGTTGAACATATCCTTGCCAAACTTGATTTGATTTTTGAACCGGTTCATATGATCGGAAACACGATTGAGGTTTTTATTCAAAAACATCAATCTGGTCCAAGGAAGATTTTCGACATCTGTCAAATTAGCTTCCTGAAGAATGGATTTCAAGAAATCAATCTCATCGAGTAATTTCCCTGTACAATCGTCATCGCAATTCAAACAACCGGTCGGTGTAACGACATATCGTACTGGGCAATTGCTACAATCATGTCCGGTGATGCCTTCTTTGCACGGACATTGGCCAGTCAATTTATCGCAAATGTTGCTGATCGAACCAACTGGAGAACAGTTACATGGAACACATTTTCCATCGGGAGCCATCGGATTTCCCCAATACCCGTCAGCACATTGCTCACAATGACGTCCAGTGTATCCGGTTTGACAAGCGGTGCAAATATATTCTGAGTTTGAACCGGCCATCAACTCACACGTTTCGCTGAACGAATTGACCAATGTTGGGCAGGCACATTTTCGGCACGGTATATTACGGGTCGGATCGCCATAGTAACCTCGCAAACAAACATTACATTGTGGACCAGTGGTGAAAGCGTCACAATCAAGGCAATCACAAGTCTCCTTGTCACAAATACGACTGTAGTTGCTGCATTGACACGGTTCAGCCCAACCAACCAAATCTAGAATGTCTTTTGAATCGAGATAGTTCGGTTTTCGTTTACGACAATATCCAATGTTGGGATCTTGACAAGAGGAAGCTGTGTATTGAGGTGGGCAGCGACACTGTTCAACACCATTGGCAGCTCGAGATGAAAACCCGCCCAGAACTCCAACTTCAAGTGAAACATCACTCAATCGAACAAAATTCGCTTCTGTCAGATCACTTGACCGGATCAATATGTGTTGAACCTTTTGAAGAGCGACCATCAAAAAATCCCGAGTCACCGGATATTCTGGGTTGTCGGCCAGTTTCCATTCGGCTTCGTGGAAACGAACTTGATACAAACCAGTGGAAGAAAGTTGTTGCGGACCGTAATAATATAGGATGATTCGGTGATTGCCTTGTAGTACAACTAACGGAAATCGGCGAATCATAGACTCGGGTAGTTTACCCCCACCTCGGGCATAGGTTCGAAAACGAAGATGACCATTGTAGCTTGGCACTTGATCATTGAGCATTTCGCCAGGCATCGACCAATAAAATGGTTGTTGAAGTTCACCATAATCTTTAACAGCCACATTTTTAGCATCTAGCGGTATGAGCTTGAAACCGAGTGCCATTCGAGTTTGTCCAACTCCAATAGAGATGTAGCTTTCACGCTCTGGCAAGGTTTTCTCCACCAGGACCATGGAAGACTGTTCGCATTGACCAGATTTGCCAAAACAAAAACATTGAAAACAACCAAGAGGATTTTCAGCCGACAGAGCAAATGTTCCTTCCTTGCAATTGTCACACCGTCGACCAGCGACATTCGATTTGCACATGCATTGACCATTCTCGTCGCACTGGCACAATCCATCACGACAAGAGTCGGGATCAGTTCCTGGTTCGTGACAATCACATCGACGACAGTTGGGAAAACGGTAGTAACCAAACTTGCATTTGTCACAATGCTTGCCCTCGAATCCATCCAAGCAAACACATTCTCCAGTCTTGGGATGACATTCGTTGCTCACTGAGCCTTGTATATTACAATCGCACGGTTGACATCCAGTCAAATCCAGGCCCCATGTGCCAGGAGCACAGTCACTACAAGTCGGTCCGGCAGTGTTGGGTGGACAAACACAACGACCTGTTTTCGGATCGCAAATATGACCTGGAGCAGTACAAGCTTCACATTTTGAACAGCCATTCGGACCAAATCCATAGAAACCGGGCATACATTGGTCACAATGCAGTCCACTCACTCCCGGTTTACATTCACATTGACCAGTGATTTCGTTGCAAACGTTGCTAAATGAACCAGTGATATTGCCTAAAAAAAAAACGTAAAAGAAATTATACTAGAATGACAAAAAAAAACAAAACTTACAATTACACGACTCACACCCTTTGTTTGAGGCCAAGTTCCAGAAACCTGGTTCGCAATGACTACAATCTCGGCCAGTGACGAATGGTTTGCATTTGCATTGTCCCGTTACATCGTCACAGTCTGGCCCCTCTGAACCCAACTTATTACAATTACACCATTCGCAGCCTTTCATCGAAAATCCGAAATGACCTTCTAAACATTTATCACAGCTTTGGCCAAAAACTCCAAGTTTGCAATGACATTGACCAGTGATAGGATCACAAATCATATCGACAGATCCAGTTTGATTACAACGGCACTCGGGACAACCCAGTTCCAAGTTTCCAAAACCCGAAGCACATTGATCACATCGAACGCCAGAATAGTTGGGCTTACATTCACATTGGCCATTGAGTTGATTACATTGAGTGCTAACTGATCCTTTCAAATCACATTCACAAAGTTTACAATCTCCCAGAGCAGCATTGCCCCAATGATCTGGAAGACATTCTTCGCATTTCCATCCACCAGTGTTTCCAACACAATATCTACATTGACCAGTC
This sequence comes from Octodonta nipae, assembly GCA_034190945.1. Classification (NCBI taxonomy): domain Eukaryota; kingdom Metazoa; phylum Arthropoda; class Insecta; order Coleoptera; family Chrysomelidae; genus Octodonta; species Octodonta nipae. Next base: position 71,764 of record JAVLUE010000456.1, read on the forward strand.
AAATGATCGCAATAACCTTCCATGGTTTTATTGACATTGGGACCACAATTGCATGGAGCACAAAAGCCACCTGGTATCAGAGGATTTCCAAACCATCCGTTATCGCAAATTTCGCATCGTTCTCCAGTGTACCCCTCGGGACATTCCAAGCAAACATATCCGTGCTTGGCCGTCGGTTCGTAACGGCAAGTTGGTGAAAAATTATTGGATGATATCAATAAAGGACAAGCACAGGATTTACAGTCATCTGGCTGACCTCGAGTTGCGTCTCCATAGAAACCAGGTTTACATTCGCTACATCTTGGTCCAGTGGTGTTATGCAAACACTCCGAACATTCTCCAGTGAAAGGATCACAAGACTTGGCATGATTATTACAATCGCATTTTTCACAAACACCGTTGACTAATACGTTGTTCACCCTCCGGTAACCGGGTTCGCAATATTCACATGATAAACCGGCATAACCAGGCGGACAGTCACATTGCTCAGTGCCAACAGCTTTTTGAACACTTTTCGAAGAGTTTGAAGCTTTCTCAAGATCCATTTGATAAAGACCTCCAGCCACTTGATCGGTATGAAATTTGGCTCGAACCAGCAATCGCTTGAGATCGTGCAACAACAAAGTAAACTCTTCGCGAGTTGGCTGAGAATCTGGTATGGGATTTCCGCTTTGATCAATCTTGAACCAATTTTGTTCTTTCAACGGCATGATTATTGTGGAATTCATTTCATCTTCGTCAGATACTTCTTCTGGTGGTCGAAGCCATTTGAAACCGATTCGAATATTGTCAGGTCCTCCTTCCAGAACCAGATCAGGTTCATCAGTGTAAACACCAGATGTATCACCACGAACTATTACATAGTTGACTATGTACTTCAGATTGTTTCCATACGAATACAAATTTTGGCCTAAATATTCTTTTGGTGCTTCCCAAAAATAGAGCTGCTGTGAATCATTGGGTATATCATCATTGGCTATTGTATAGCGACCCTTCTCCGGTGCTGGCTCCAGATGAAATGAACCAGGAACGTCAGTTACTTTCCAATTTTCATAGCTTCGTATAACTTCGATGCCCCAATCGCTTGGCTTACATTTATTGGTTGCACCAAAACAGTAACATTCCGAACAGCCTTCTGGATTATCGATAGCTAAATTGTAATAGTTTTCCTTGATGGGGAAAAATTAAATTTAAAACAATTATTTGCAACAGGATAGTTCACTTACTTTGCATTTGTTACATCTTGTACCAATAACATTTTTCTTGCACACGCACGCACCATCGCAGACATTCTGGTTGACAATTCCCGCATAAACGCAAGTACACTGATCACAACGCGGATAATTACGGTATCCTTTAGCACAACGATTACATTGGAGTCCTTCGAAACCTTCACGGCACAAACAGTCACCGGGCTTTCGTCCCTCGATGAGATGGCTATCATCCTTGACACAGAATCGACTCATTCCAACACCCGAACATTGACATTTGACACAAGGCTTCTCGTCATCTGGCGATACACCTTCTGGTCGATAGAATCCATCTTCGCATTGTTCACAATTGTTTCCCGTAGTATGATGCTTACAAGCAATGCACACTCCACCACCATTGTAAATGTTTTGCTTGTTCAAACTTAACCGCTTGTCTGCCACTGTTTGATCGTACCGACATGAATCGGCATGACCATGACATTGACATTCTTCACATGAAGCATGATCATTTTTGGTGCCTTTGTTCCAAGGATTCTGATTGAACATTGGACAACAAACTTCGCATGATGATCCACAAGTATTGTGTTGGCAACGACATTTTGGTAATTGATAGATGGATAAACTATCTCCTCTAGAAGTTTCACTGGGAGAAGCTAAACATTCTGAAGCATGACCATTACAAACGCAACTTCCACCAACGCTAATATCTTTGATCGAATAGAATAGCTACCAAAAAAAAAAAAAAAAAAGAAGTTTAAAACTTGAGTTTAGCAAGAAAAACATACTCTTTTGGTGAGCGAACTATCGGCTTTATCAAGATCATTGGCATCATAAAACAAATTTCCGTGCAATGTTCGCATCTTTTGCATCCGAATTCGAATATATTGAGCTTTTACAAATTCTCTGAGAGTAGTGCTCATTCCTTCTGGCGTATCGGCTCCTGGACGTCCATTCACCAGTGAAACATGAATCTCTTCGGCTCCAACCACATCATTTTTTGAATACATTGACGTACAAATCACTTCATCATCAGTACGATAGCGAAGTTTACCAATCGATGGCCGAACACGATATCTCTCCCAACACTCAGTATCGCTTCTAGCAAAATATTGCCATGGAAAAAAGTTATGCCATCCACTGAACGTTCAAGGATCCAATTGGCTGGCAATGGGCTGATACCCGATTTGATGACCACATAAGCGATTTCGTAGATTTGTCTCAAATTCAAGTTTATCGTCACCCATTCATAGCGTTTTCCGTTTTTCAAACTGGGACTTTGCCACCAACTCTCCGTACTGTCGATGGCATTTTTGATTGGATGCCGTTTAGAAAAGTCCGGATTAGATGAATCGCAAATGTCGCAATTAGTAGTGCCAGGACTAAATTTCAAGATCAAACAAACATTTTTCAAAATGATGGACTAACCTATGTTCAAACAAACGGCAGTATGGTTCAGGTCCTATTTCACCACAAGTGGCATTCACCGAAATCACAGCGTCGACGGCCAAATTTATGATATTCGGAAAAAGACCTTTGTTAAGTTCTACCAAAGAAAAAAAAATTAATTCAGTTTGTTTTTAAAATCAAAAAATAAAAAAACCAATATATTCAGGATTGTCAAAGTGATCCGGTACGAATCGATTAAAACTCAATGATCTAAATAAGTTTGGACTTTCATAATTTGCTTTTGAATCAACTCCATTTGAGAACATAATAAAAATAGAACAAAACAAAATCGGTAACCCATCAGCTAAGAGTTTCAAAGTTTTCCAATCAAAAGCGAAACAGAATTTTCTTCTCCTCATTTTACAACTAGAAAACTTAACTTAATCTGAAAGTTCTGAAGTTCTCTCGAATTCGAAAACTAACCATTTTCTTTTTCGAATCATTTAGAGTTCAAAGTAAACCAAAACTTGGCAACGATTCCGAAATTTTAAAATTAGATATTATATTTTTCCTTAGTAATAATTATCAAACAAATCAGAAGAAAACCCAAACTTCATAAAACTTTCAGGAAAATTCCATTAACCATAATGGCAGGATGAGCAAAAGACTTTTCATCTTTACCGCCGCATCTCCACCGCCATTATCATCCATCAATCAACCGATCGATCGATAAACATTAAAACAAACAAACTGCTACAAAAACTTCATATTGAGCCTAATTAAACCAGAAAAAAACTTTGTGTTGTAGTATTCGAACATTGGTTTTCGCAACATTTTCTCAAATATCTTTTGGCACTACAATACATTTCTACTCCAAAATACGCCAGAATTTTTTTTCGCTCTTCATAAATTTGCTGTTGAATGAATGAAGAGGCAACAAAACTAAAAAAATGATCATCATCATCAATAAATCTGATCAATGAGAAAAATAAAATAAACATTTGACGAAGAACTTCTGCGATAAAAACTTTTTAAACTGAAAACTAGTTTATGAATTTTCTCACAATGGCTATGGATCTGGGCTATGAGTTGTACGCGCCCTTCATCCTTACCATTCACCTACGCAAACAGAGAAAATTTTTTCTATCAAATCCATTTTTGGATTTTCTTTCTATTAAAACTGACAATCTTGAATTCAGTTAGGCAACAACTTGAACTACAATGTTAATCAAAACTGAAACTCACCGTTTGATGTTGAATTGGTGAGTGTTGAAGCTCGCCGTTCAAAATTGCTCGTTTTTTCTATTTCATTTTCCACTTCGACAATACCATCTTGATTATTGGTGGCTCGATAACGAGCAAAACTATCAAACGTAGACGAACGATGACGATTGGTGGTTGAATGAGAGTTTCGATTCCAAACGATCGGATCGATTTGATTAACGGGAGTATTAAATGAATTGATGATGATCGGTAACGATAAAATCGTTAGAATTAAAAATGTTGACCCTAACAGATTGTTTGAACACATTTTGGCGCGTTTCTCCACCCCCAGTGATTTCACTTTCATTGAGGACCCAGCAGCATCTCATAAATTATTTCAAAAATTGATAAAACACTTTTTCAGAAATCAGAAAACCAGATGATCAACGAGATGAAAAAATAGGCTGAAAATATGGCTCGAAACAAAACCAGATGGACTAACCCCCGTTTTATTTCTTGGTGGTAATTTTTTTTTCCTTCGGAGATGAACCAATAAGAAATTTAATTCTAAAGAACAAGAAAAAAAAATTTAATAGAACATTGTTTGTACAGCATTGTAATACACATAATTGTTTTAAGTATATTGGGTTGGTTATGTTTACGTTACTATTTCAGAAAACAAAAATTGAACCGTTGAACTGACAAGCTATTTTACTACATTATTGAAACATATTCGGGTTATTATAATTTTAAACGGTCTGTGCTGTGTTAAGCTAAACCATGTGTAGAATTCTGTTCGTTTGCTTGTTTGTTGGAAACTACCAACATTAAACAACTAAAACATCGGGCTTTAAAACTAAAGAAAAAAAATTATTTTCAATAGTTTGAGTTGTTGACTAGACGGTGATGTAAATCATTGATTAATATGCTCACGTTACAACAAAAAAAAAGAAAAGAAATTCTATTTTGAATCACATCACCCGTAGAATATTTTATTGTAAACATTAAACACAGTAAACACTTCATCGTATCATACATTGAATCGAAACATTGATCATCTTTTTCAACATTATTCAACTCATTATCAAAAAAAAAAAAAATCATTGAAGAATGTTGTCAAGAATCACAACAATCGAAAATATTGTAACATATCGATAGAATCAATATTTGGAAAAAGAAACTGAAACTATTCTCTTCAGATTCTTAGTATCCGGGCAAGAATAAAAAACTGAAAAAAGATTGAATTACCTTTAAATGTTTCTACTTGCTGTTTTGAGTTTTTTTTTCATCCAGTTTGGAAAAAAATGGAATTTTGTGTTAAAAAAAATTTCTTGGAAGAAAATTCGTTTGAAGACGGTTCTATGGCCACAAACTAACAATCAATGAAAATGAGACAAGAACGAAAATTGTTCGACGAGTACAAATATCTAGCCAAAAACGAGCACCACCTTGATTTGAAGTAGACTTGATTAGAAAAAAGAGAAACAACGATCAATTCCATATAAAGAGATGCGTGGGCATAACAATTCCAAATAATCAAAAAAGAAAAACATTTCAAAGAACGTTTTTTTGAAAATTTCAAATATAAGTGGAAGAAATCGTCGAAAAATTTTCAAAGTCTCGTTTATAAAAAATTAATATTCACAGTCCACTAGAAGTTTAAATCAATTTTTAATCGTATCAACCACCAATTGATGATTCATTTGATTCAGCCTGAGAAAAGAAAATTGTTAAAGATCAATACTAAAAACAAAATGAATAGCTATTTGTTGATGATATCGAAACTTGTGTTTCAACAAACAGATGAGACCAACTATTTATCCCACGATCGAAGGGTAAGCAATGGGTGGTGGATGGTGTTTGTTTATTTTTACGATAAAACAAAAAAAACATGATTGCCGCCGCTGCCGTAACCACCACCACCTCGACCACCAGTACGATGTCAACATAGGCCATCAATGAAAACAGAGAACCGATTATATATATTTAGGCATATTTAATGAATGAAATAGGGTCCTCTTTTTTTCAAAGGTTTAACCCTTGAGGCAAGTTTTTTTTTGTTTAGTTCAATGCTGATTGACTATTTCTTTTTATCAATAATGTCGGTTCGTTTTTTTCTTGGTTATCATTCAAACGAAATGATATTCAACATTTTGAAAAAAAAAAACTGATTGAAGTTTTTTGTGAAAGAAATGGTCGATGTTGGAACGTTTCGAGAGGTTGAGAAAAACTATTCGATGGAATGATGGAGGAGAAACGATAGTGAGAGTGTCAAGTTAGAATACAATCGATTATTACGTCATTGAACAAATTGTTGTGAAAAAGTTTTTTAGAAAATCCATTTTCTAGAAGCTCCTTTAAACGGCCAGTTTTTTTTCAAGTATCGCTTTCAATTCGTCAAATCTTTTCTATGTGCAACTATGCTAAACTCCAAATACATTTCATTTTTACTTCGGCATGATCAACGAATCGGGCAGCTCGTCGATGATCGAGGATTCATTTCGATCGATCAATTGAATCAAGTAATTGGCCGAGATAAAAATAAATCAATCACCGAAGCTGAATTGATTCAAATAGTCAATGATCCCAACACCAAAAAACGTTTCGAGTTTGAATACAGGCCGGAGGGAGATTTGAAGGAATTATACGTTCGTGCTCTGAACGGGCATAGTTTTCCATTGAAAGCAAATATCTTTGAACCGTGGTTTCCTTCAAATGAGTGAAACGTCAATCTATCATGTCACCAATCATAAGTTTGTTGAAAGCATCCTGAAAGAGGGCATCAAACTGATGAACAGGCAATTCGTTCATCTTTATGAACACGAACAACAAGTCAAATACGATGGAAAACGGAATACGTTGCTAACGTTGACCACCACCACCAACGGAACCGATCGATTAAAGCTATTCAAATCTAAGAATGGTTATCTGATGTCTAGTCAACCGATTCCTCCACAATTCATCAAGAGTGTCAAACGCGCGCGTCCGATTCAATAGATTGAATTTCATCAGCTTTGTTTGTTCTTGTTCTCGGGTAGATGGCGGCATTGGTGCTTCGTAAACAATGAATTCTTCTCCGAAAGAGAGAGATTGCGCTTGCGTGCTCACCCGAATCTTTTTGTTTTGAACACATCTCTTTGGGTGGAAGAATGTGGTCAATGTTTTCCGATTGATCCATCAATTGAAAAATATTGTTTCGTATCATATTTTCTATTCTATTAAAAATGAATTCTATCCGGTATTCAATATTTGTTCTATTCTGTTGGTTAAAAATCACAGTTTTTGGTGAGCAAAAAGTGTTCGATTCGTTATCGTTGTTATCTTCATCGAATCAATACTACAATGATTTGCCATCATTTCGACCATCATCATCATCCATCGAAGATAATCTGAATGTAAATCTTTATGGGTTTGATCAACGATCAAATGATTCGATTTGTTCAGAGGTTTGGTGTGATGTTCCAAAATCGTATAACTACTATGATGAAAGAATGTATGGTGATGATGAGGGTCGTCGTGGATTTTGGTTGGAAGCTCCACCGGATGATATTCTGTTCATACCACCGCCACCGATTCCACCATCGTTGCAAGCTTTCTTCAAGAACATCGATAATGATTCGATGAAAGAGTTCATCATCTCGAATGATCCAGTCGATGGTGTTCGATGTAATTTTTGCAAAATGTTTGCCGATTCAAAGCTCTACGATGGCGATTTTAGTGGCGGTGGTGGTGTTTTCGGCGAGAACAGTGATGATGAAGGAACAGCGTATCCCGCTGCCTCGAAAGATAACGAAGCTTTCGTCTCATCATTCTACATAATGATCTTTTCATTGACTTTTATTGTTGTGTTGACTATTTTTCTTCTCGTCAAATTTAAAAAGTTAGTTTTGGTTCATTGATATGAGAAAAATTTTTGAAAAAAAAACTTTTTTTACAGGATAAAAGTTTTTTCTGTTGATTTTTGTCCAATATTTTCGGCCAGAAATGTACTAAACCATCATCATCATCATCATAAACAATCTTCATCCGCTTCTAATTCACCATCGGACACTTGCCTATCGCCAGTGGTCAATGAGAAATCTCCTCAAAGCATCATCTTGGATCATGCACCATTGGCTTCTATTGGTAAAAAGTCGACCATTTCGACAACTGGAAAGTATTGGAAGCGCATTCCGAATAATAATGTTTCGGGAAATATTCTGTACATGGAAGATCGACGTGGGTTACGCTCGTTAGGAGGTTCTTCCACTGGAATGTCCGATCATCCGTACAGTGATGCCGCTAGTTGTACATCAAGTCCAGTTTACGCTGAACTTGATCCTTCGGTAGCGGGATCATGTCATGGTCCACCAATCATTGGCCCAGCGATGGGAACTTCTTTTCAACCCTACGTTTTTGGAAACACTTACACTGAAGTACCTGATGCTATGCGCCATGCTTCAATGTCGTCGGCTTTTCTTACCGATACGTCTACTTATGACAATGCAGCTTATTTGTCGGCATCATCTCAACCGTTTCTATCTTCGGGAATGGGGCCAAACAACCACACCAACAGTTCACGTTCATTGAGACGTTTGGCAGCTCAACGATCAGCAGCATTGAATGCAGCCAACAATCATAATCAAATTTCAACACCACTTTTGGCTGGTCAACAATATCCACCTTATCATCCAAATTTTCATCAACAACCCATCAATGGACATCTAAATTTTTTGACTGGTCATCGTTCTGGTTTGAATAGCACGGCTAAAAAGCTTCGACCAAGTCAAGCGGTCAATTATTACAAATATGGCAACACCATGGCTCCATCAAGACACCATCACGGAACAAATCCTTATCTAGTGACAAATGGTGATCAACAGATACCGGATGGTGCAGACGATATGATTGGAGATATGTCTTCATTCGCTTCGTTTCTAGACAATCACCAACACCAAAACTTGATTGGAGGTGGTAATCGAAAATCTTCATCATCATCGTCACAATACACCGAAATGCCATTGCTTAATCAATCGATACCTCAAGTGTTTGGTAATAATGTTCAAGCCAACTATCGAATGTCCGAGACTCATAGCCAAAACGATCTGAACTCGGCTTCATCATCGATCTCTGGTGGTGGTGGCTCCAATGGCAGCACCAATTCTTCATCAGCAATTTCGAATTCATCGACTTCATTGAAACGGCCATTGCCTCCCGTTCCAAGTGGTGTTCGTCTTTGAGTTGACTTAAATTTTGATTTTTCTCAGTATTCTATATGTTTACCGTACTCAAATCATTATCATCATCACAAATAATCGCATCAGAAATCGTATCAATTTTTTATCGAATAATATCGTTAATTAGTCGAAATAAATCATTATTGCCAATTCAAAGTTTAAAAAAAAAAAACATTGCGATATCAAATCGATTATTTTTTCAAGACTTCTTGATGTGTCTTCTCCACCGAATTTTTTGATGATTCGGAGTGAGAGGGCGCTCAATATTTTTCTAGGTTTTCTCGTAAATAATGAATGAATGAATGAACATCGAAAGAATATTGACTAACGTATAAATGATCATCATCGTGATGAGCTGGTTCGTCGTCGTCGTCGTCATCATCGGTCAATCGCGGCCACCATTGTTGCTTCGGATGATTATTCGATTTTTCCGGATTTTAGCCGGACCAGCTTTTTGTGTTTCAAAAATGATAAGCTCTACAAGTTTTTCAGTTCGAATAAAAATTGTGATGATTTGATTTGGAGGAGAGAGGATATGATGAATTTAGTGGGGATGAGATTGTGGTCCATTCAATCAATCTATTCTTCTCTTGGGTCAAACAAATTGTGGTGAGCAAAACACGAAACGTTTCGATGTTTCTTTTTAGGATGAAACGTTTTGAAACTTGTAGAATATGATCCAATTTTTTTTGATGATGCATCAAGTATATTATCGTTCCATAACACATGCAAGACTAGATTTTTTGGAGAACAAACGTAACAAAAAAAAAAAAACAAACAAACAAATGGGATGCCAATAATATTTGTGTTGGTGTAGGTGAGTTAACTTTCAACAACTAACTTCAATGGAGCCAGTTCTGAGAAAATAACCGGCTGGAATATGTGAATATGACTGATTGATCTATGAAAATCGAGAATTCCGTTCCCAAAATATTTGGTCCATTCTTTTGGATTCAAGAAGTTATGAACCTAAGAGAGAGAAAAAAAACTCAATGTTAGAATTGGAGCTTTGGAAAATTTTGAATGAAACCTGAGTGAGCCACCGATGATCGTTTTTTGGTGTTGGTATTCGTACTATTGCTGTTGTTGTTTGTACTAATATTATTGTTGATCAATTGATAGTACAACATCAGATCTCCACCCGATTTCCAAATGAAATGTTTCACTGTTCTCAGGTCCATATTCGGATCCAAGACCACATCCTGACAGATCAACTGTATTCTCTCCTCTGGCAATGTGGTCGTGATTGTTGAGACATCATTATCCTCATTGGTGTTTTCATGTTGGATGTTATTGTTGTTGCTGTTATTGGTTGATGGTTGTTTGTTGGAAGTATCGTGATTCTCCGAAGTGATGAAACTCTTAGACAAACTCTTGGTGTTTTGAGAACTACTCAGTCGGCTTCCGACACTACTGCTTTGGCTACTGTTTGCACTCGAATTGCTACTCGAACTTCGAGTGCTGCACGTGCTACCGCATTGATTGTTGAAATTATTGTTCTGATGGTGATGACGATTATTACTATTACTAGGTTGATGATGATGATGACAACGTCCATTTGTCATGTTGGCCTCACTCGGTCCATTGGCCGGAGTCGAAGAATTTGAATTGCTAGTGTTGTTATTGCCATTGGCTGTGGTGCTTCCAGTTGGTGTGGATTGTGTCGTGGACTGTGCCTGCTCCAAAGCAAACAGATTATCCAATTTGGCGTAGATATGTTCGATCACTTTCCGTATCTGTAACATGTCGATGGCACTAAGATGTTCTTTCCGTGAGTTTTTCATCTCCAACGAAGCATGAGGATAGACGTAAAATGATATTTTCGAGAACATTGGAAATTTCCGATGTACAACCACATCGACTACCCACCCAGGAACCGTATCCTGTAACATTGAGTCTTCGTTTTCGAGTTTGGCATCAATCAACCGAAGCCGTTGCAGGGTTCTTTGATTGCTTCCGCCGCACAAACTGCTTTCGCTGATGATCAATGGTGTGTGAGGAGGCACTAGAAAATACCGGTTGATAGGTCCATTGATTTCTGGACTATGACGCAGATAATGATGATTCCGATGATGATAATCACCTCCGTTGGTTGTCGTCGAACTATTATGATGTTCTCCATCAATACTGTCGTTGGCGTGTAAGCAGATATGGCTTTGGGGCCAATACTCGAACAATGCCTGCAACACTAGAACACCGAGATTGATTTTGGTATCTTGTTGTTTTTGTTGAGCCGTAGCTGTAACAGTAGTAGTAGAACAAGAACCATTCTCATTTTTCCCATTCGAATTGGCATTATCATCATCATCGCTCTCTGCCGAATTTTTCACTATTTGAAGACTGAAATCACGAGCCGACACATACGCTCCAAAACAATCAGGGTCTTCTAGATGAACGGTGAGCATACCCATTTTCAGATCAATCGTGAACCAATTGGGTACATAAATCATTTTGAAACGTTTTTTAATTTCGGCTTCAAAATCGACTTTCCCTAAATCTTCGACCTTGCATACTTTGAGGACATCATATATGGCCACATTGCCATCAGTATCCTTGGTGATAACAAATCGTTTGTCATTGAGAATGCGATAGCTTCGAATGGCCGGATTGCCACGAATTGTCACTTCAGGATGACGATTGAGCGGTTGAAGTGAATTCAAAGAATCTTCGGCAGAACTTTCTTCTACAATCGATACTTTACGATCACTTAATGAGCTGTTACTAGGACCATTTAGTAGAGCTATCGAGTTGTTAGAAATAGATGACTTGCTGTAACGTGGGTTGTTTGAATGAATACTCGATAATTCTATCAATTGTTTCGTATCACTTGTTTCGATGTTTGCCATCGCAGATTTTGTTGATATATGAGAATGTGGTTGACTCGAGCTGAACGAATTACAAGGCTGATCATTCAAGGAAGCTGTCAAACTTGTCCGTTTATTGTTTTGATGAATGGCATTGGCAAGGGACCAGCACCTGATCGAAGAATTCGTCGTCGACACCCACAAATAACGATGATCGGGCATTAATAAAAGCTTTAAGATGGGAGCCGCTTCCTCACATATCACAGTTCGTTGTTGTTGTGGTTGAGGTTGTCGAACGTCTGTCATCATGACTCGTTTATCTTTGCCACCAGAGAAGACAGTCGTAAATGAATCGGTAGCCTGCAATGTCCACACACCCTCATCATGAACTAGGATAGTGGCAATGCAACGTTGCTGTCCCAACGACCAAAGTCGAATCGATCCGTCCGAGCTGGCAGAGAGGCACTGTGTACCATCACGACTCACCAAAATTGAGCGAACATTATCAGTGTGGCCGCGAAGTTTCATGATTTTGTTCGATGTCCTAGTATCCCAAACGCGTAGCACTTTTTCTGTCGATCCCGAAACAATTATCGTCCCGGAGGAATTCATTGCCAACGAATAGATTGAATCATGATTACCAGTGAATGAGGTTGTGGTGACGGTGTTGTTTGATGTGGTTAACTGAGTGAGTGTGTTGACGTCCCACAAATAAATGGCTTTATCTAAACCGGCTGATGCCACCTGAAAATAGATCTTATTCAATGGAATAAAACTTGAAAAACATTTACCAATTCTTTATCTTTTGCATAGGCCAGTGTTTTAACATAATCACGATGTGTTCTTAGTGTTGACATACAGATACCCTTGTGGGCATTCCAAACTTTAACGGTAGTGTCACTTGATGCCGATATCAAATTTCTACCATCACAACATAAGACAATATCATTGACCCAATCAGTATGATGTTCCATCGAACACAGATACATGTCATCGGTAGATGAGGATACTCGAGATCCTATTAAAGTAGTCGATGAACTACTAGTACCACTAATAAGAGATTTATTTTTTGTATTGAAAACGTTCCATATACGGATCATTGCATCTCGCCCAGCCGAATACAAGCGACCATAGTGTGGATCGAATTGAAGCGAATTGACACCGGAACGATGGTATCGCTCTTGCTCAGAACGTATCACGTAGGAAACAGTGATTTTTTTCCTAGCTTGATGACCGGCAATGGTCCTTTGGTGGAGAGTGCTCATCTTGTTTCACATTTATTTATTTATTTTTTTTTTTTGGGATGAAAACGAACGACGAATGGAAGCAAATTGCTTTAATGAATTAAGTTTCCAGGTTTTGATTTTTTTTTTCTCGAATTAAGGTTGTTTCAAAATTTCAGAAAATTCATTTGATACACGTTTTTAGCTTTTAAACCGAGAAATCTGGATTCGGCAAGCAGATGACAGGTTTGTAAAATGACGTTATCTCTATTTATCATCTGTAACATGGAGAAAAAAATTTGTGAAACAAATGATTCAAAGAATGAACGCTTACTTGTCTTAGAAGAAAATTTTGAATCACACTGTTGATGGATTGTGTGGGGTGAAGGTTGAAAGGCCAAAAATCAACAACTGAATTGTAATCACTTGACATAAGACGGACATGAACTTTTTTGGTTTGAAATTTGAGCACAACAATTTCAAGTTTTGTTTGTTTTAATAAATAATAATAAATAAACAATAAATAACCAATGATAATTCAATTATTGCTTGATTGATAAATTCATTTCAACAATCTAAAACGATTGAAATGTTTTCTTCTTCTTCTTGTTGACTTGTCATCGACTTGAAGATGTCATCTCCAGTGTCACATACAAAGAGTGAATAAAAATAAAAAATAAAAAACAATTCGGTTAAAATAAAATCGGTTTAGAATTATTTCGATTTTCGGTGCCATCTCTTTTTTTTCAATGGTTGTCAGTTTCAAGTTAGTTCTTTGATTCATCTATTAACTTGTCGCGAACTTCACCATTAATCAATCTAGCTTCGGAATCTCTTTCAAACTTATCATTCCCACTCAATCAGTATGACATGAGGAAAAAAATTTAGACAATGTCATTGTTTAAAAAAAAAAAAAAAAAAACTTTGAACGAATCGGAAAATGTGCGGAAAAAACTTTCACAACAACATTTCACATCTCAACTCGGACTCAATTTTTTTTTTTTAAACCCATTGATCGAGTTCGGATGATTCAATGTTAATGTTTTGTTGATCACGAATCGAATGAGAGAAACTTTCGGTAAAATTGATCAAAATTTTGTCAAATTTTTTAAAATTGTCGATATTTTTTTAAAGATTATTTTAATAATGATGGGTGATAAATAAATAAGTTTTTTCTTTGAGATCAAAACATTTGATCATCCCACAACATCAACATCCAAATCGATGATCGGGGGTAGTGGCATCGTTTTATTCTGTCGTTGTTGTTGTTGTGTCGATTGTGGTTTTGCCGCTGGGCGTCTTTTATCAAAAAATTTTCTTTTAACTTGTTTTAACAATTAAGAGATGGCGTTAGCTTTTTAATTTTTTTTTAAATTACCTGGATAATTTTTTGTTTTTTAAATTATTATTTTAATTAAATTAGTTTTTTTTTCAAATAATGATTGAGAAATTAAATAAATTATATAAATAGAAGAAAAAAAAAGCTCTTCAGTGTTGGCTCGTTCGGTTGGTGGACCAAAATTTACATGATGATGCGGAGATTTATAGAATAGACTTTGATGAATCAATAAATATCGTTCGATTTGGAATCGATTTGAATCAAATTCAGATCAAACCAAGAGTCTCAAGTGTTTACCAAAAAATAAAAAAAAAAAAAATTCAATAACAAATCGCCGACGATTCAATCGGTAGTTTTGTAGCCATTTGGTTTTTGGCTAATGGCAGCGACGGAGACGACGACGATGTTGTTGTTTGTTCCTGTTGTTGTCCTTGTGGCGTGGCCAACCACATAGCTTTGAGTTTATCGTATTCGATACGAATCTGGATCAATTCGTATTTGAGTTTGGTGTTTTCCTCCTGTAGGTATGCGGCCTGAATTGCAATCTCGTCCTCTTTGGCTCGACGTAAATCTCTGGAACGTTTGGCAGCTTCGTTGTTCTTGCGTCGTCGTTCCCAATAGGCTTCATCTTTGAGATCATCAGGCAGTGGTCGACCTCGTTTACGTTGACTATTGTTGTGAAAATTGTTAGTGGTGGTGGTGGTCGTCGAAGGAACTGCCAATGTTGGCGAAGCCTGAATCTTGTTCGAAGCAGTGACCGTAGACGGCACGGGGCTATTGCTACCTTTCAGACTATTCATCATCTGTGATATTGCCACGTTGCCGGATGAAGATGATGGACTGTGGTCAATGGGACTACCATCACTGGGGGCTCCCATCATTGTGAAACTGTTGGAAAGCTCGTTGCTGTTGACCATAAAGCTCGAGCTACTTTCATTCGAATTATTATCTTCTGAGTCGGATTTCATCCATCCACCCCCCCCACAACCATTGTTTTGGCTAGAATTCGGTGTCGAAGTCATTCTCGATGAAGAACGATTCGGGTTGTCTAATTTAATGCTATTCGATGTTGTTGAGGTGGTGGTGGTAGTGGTGGTCTTCTTCTTCAACAGCATTCGCTTTCGAAATTGTTGATAATCGATACTTTGTGGATTGAACATCAACATCGAATCCATGGGAAAGGGTAGGTTGGTTGTGGTACTACCAGCAGTTGGAGCTATGTTCTTCATCCCACCAACACCCGCATCCAGTAGTTTGCTGTTGCAATGTTCCTTGTTGCTGTTGCAGAATGCTTTGAATGGCCGAGTGTATTTTTTACTCGTTGTTTGAGAATTATTCGAAGAAGAACGATTCGTGTTCTTATTCGAATTTGATTCGGGCAAATTCGAAATGATCGAATCGGGTTGAATGGTCGAAATCCGAAGAGAGTTTACGTTGCTGTTGATTGGTGGTGTTGTACCAACCAAAGCACTAGATTGATAAGAATTTGGAGACAGATGATTGTCGGGCGGTGTTGTTGGTGCCATGGACTGGGCCCGACTTAGCAGATGATTAAAATACGACGGTAATGAAGCACCAGCCTGAGCCATCGCGCTCTTCTCCGGTGAACTAATCTGTCTCATCGTATTCGATGAAACCATCTTTTGAGGTTTTGGAACGGTCGAAGCGTTGAGAGGGGTTTGTTGAAACAAATCCAAGTGATTGTTAGAACCGACACCGGCTGCTGCTGCAGCAGCGGCCTGCATCAATGCTGCCGCTTGAACCAATTCGGCGGCTGTTAGATTTTGTGCCGAATCTGCTTGTGACAGTTTGGCCAATTGAAGAGCCTGTTCCAAGAAATGACTGTTGGACGAATGAATTGAATTGGAGCCTTGGTACTGTGCCAACAATAGATTCGCGTTGAAATCTTGTTGCTGCGGTGGAGGTGGCAATGGTAGTGGTGGAGGTGTTTGTTTCTGCTGCTGCTGCTGTTGATGCCATTGATCATCCAGAAGAAATTTGTTCAGAAAAAAACTTTTCTGCTCCGCATATGAAGAGGATGATCCATGAAGATGGAGTTGGTGTTGGAGGTTTGCTGGAGAAACCTGCTCTTCTTGTTTGACTAATGATGACAAGAAAACATCGCCAGGTTTACCAATCAGCGACGATAGCGGCGGTGGAGGTGGTGGAGGAGTACAGACACTGACATTCGATTCCGGTGGTGAAGGCGATGGTGTTGTGAAACAATGATGATCGGCCGATGTTTTCTTCAAATACGATAGATGCGAAATGTTTTGAAATGAAAGATTTTTCGGTAGTTTGGCTACGGTCGATCGGTGATTGTTTTGTGATTTTACATCAACCATCGATCGATGATTCGATTTCGATTGTTCATCACTCGATGAATCGTCTTCATCTGATCGATAGATTTTCTTCATCGAACGATTTCGTTGTTCATTATCGTCATTGTTATTGGCCGAGCTTTTTGATGAGAAATCTAACGGAACATCATCTTCATCCTCATTCTGATCATTTTTGTTCATAGTATTGACCACCATGGCCACGGGTGATGTTTTGGGAGAATCCAACAAATGACCTTGATGATGATAATTGACCATCATCGTGGTTGATTTGCTGTTGGTTGCTGGAGGATTTGATTCAACCAACATTTGTAGCGCACTCATCTTCGATTTTGAATTTGGTATATGTTCAAATACAAGGTGGCTCGTTGTTTTAGATTTTTTAACGCTATCATCTAATAAAACGAATTTTTTGAAAAAAAAATCTATGCACTTTTTCAATCACACAGAAGCACAAAATCAAAATATCGATATCAAGTTCTCAAAAATCGAAAAAATAATCGAATCGTTTTGACAATCGTTCATCAATCGAATGATCAAAAGTTTGAATGATTCGCAAATAGCTCGATTTATTGCGCGATTTATTGATAATCAAACAAAAATAAAAATATTATCATTCATCGAGTTTTCTCAACAAAAAAAAAAAAAAAAAATGACCAAACTTTGGTGTTTGTAGATCGACTGACCAGTAAACTAAATCAGAGACTGACCTCTTCTAACCGTCTCTGTGTTCACCAATCTCATTGACATCAATGAATTTTTAGGGCTCACGAATGTGAATCAACGAGCACACAAGTTTCCTCACTGTTAGAAATTTTGCTCTGGAAAAAATCAACTCGGCCAATGGTCATCACACCAAGACCAACAACAAGAAGAAGAAGACTAACCCAACCAAGACGACGACCGATGATGATGATGATCGAACAGAAAGGTTATTTTTAAACCCGAGTAAACAAGTCCCTTGTTCGTTAGGTTTAGTGTTCAAAGAGTATAAGAGAGAGAGAGAGAGAGAGAGAAAAGCTAGGAAAAGCTAGGAACCTTGCATGATGATCGCTCTTTCATTCAATGAGAGAGTGACTTGATTACGAACAATCGCACGCGTTCTCTCTCTCTCTCTCTCTTCTCATCATCATCGTGTGCTGTTTGTTAACCAACCGATTGCACACGCAATCGGTGGAGCCAAAAGATTGGAAAAATGTTACCGCCTGTTTTCGAGATCAAGAGCTCTGTTTGTTCGATTGTTCGTTTGTTTTTGGCTTGTTATTTTTGGTTGGTTGGTTGGTTGGTTTGTTGTTGGTTAGACTGTTGCCTTGTTAAACCAATGTTCGAGCAATCTTTTCCATGATGGTCATCATGATGATACAACAACGAATGACCAAAATGATGACCATCATCAAACAAACACACTTAGTTAGTTCAAGGCAAATAGAAAACTTTGAGTTTGGACAATCTTTGATGATAAGAAGACTGTGTGTGTGTGTGTTTAATCGTTTATCGTCTACGAATGAACCGATGGTTTTTTAGTGGTCTACAAGAAAAAACAAAACGATTTCTATCATTCGGAATCTCGGGTCTTGAAACCCGGAACAAAAACGAGCAAAAAATTTTTTCCGCTAGACCCAAAAGAACCTAGGTTTCTA
The DNA here is from genome assembly GCA_034190945.1 of Octodonta nipae. Taxonomy (NCBI): domain Eukaryota; kingdom Metazoa; phylum Arthropoda; class Insecta; order Coleoptera; family Chrysomelidae; genus Octodonta; species Octodonta nipae. The sequence goes on from JAVLUE010000456.1 coordinate 90,125, forward strand.
TTTTTCTAAAAGAGATGGAGAGAAATTTTTTCGAGCTCAAAGAATTTTCGAAAAAAAAAAAACAAAGCACTTGGCTCTTATTGTGGTGTGTGGTGGTCAGTGCCTGGCCTTTGATCACAGTGGTGGTAAGTGGAACCAATCTCAAAAACAAGTTCGATTAATCAACTTTGAAGTAGAGAAATAATCAAGTGCACTGGAGTGCTGGGATGACTCTGACACACTTGTTCTCAAGGACCTTCTTCTTCTTTCTTTCTTTCTTTCTTGAGACCTTTTCTTAGGTTCATCATCATTTTCATATCTAAACAAAACGTGCCAAAGAGCTTCTTTTTTTAGGGTCCTTTGATTGTGTGTGTGTGTGTGTGTGTGTGATAGGGATGAGAAAACAAAAAAAAAACAAGAAACAATAAAAGAAAAAATCGAAAGTGATCCATCAATGTTATGAGTGAGTGAGTGAATGACTAACAGAGAGACTAAAAATCGATACATAAAATATCGAAATAAAAAATAAAAAATATCGAAACAAAATAGAACCTATCGAGACAGCCCTTTCGATAGGCAACCTAGTAATTAAGATTAGAATCTTTAAAAAATATGAAAAGAATGGAATCTTAAACTTCGATCAGTTTGAAAGGGGTTAACAAAAAAACAAAACAAAAAATTAACCCTCAACCACACAAAGTGATGAATTCGAAGATGAATTTAAGAAAAACAAAAAAAAAAATGAAAACTATAACAAACAAAATTTTCAAGAAATATTTTCCATTTCAAGCTAGGGCCTTGTTTTTTTCTTTATAAATGTTTTCATAAAAATTAACCCAGGAAAAGAGAGAGAAAGAGAGAGAGAGAGAGAGAGCTTTAACCCCTCAAGAATCAACTTTGACCAGGGAAAAAATTATCAAATCCATCGCACACACACACACACACACACACACATAGACAGACAACGTAAACAAATGTCCACCAGTATGCTTCAAATGCTGTCAATGTAATTTTAAATATTTGCCATGGAAAAACAAAAAACTCTTGACCATCGATAATTTTTTTTTCTTAAGGTTTGTGGTTGGTTGGTTGGTTGGTTGGTTGGTTGTTAATCAATCGGGACGTTGACCTTCCAAACACACCAACCAACCAAATCAAAAATCAATATTAACCATGACCAGAAAATAGAAACGAATTTTTTTTTTTGATTTACGACCAAAGAAAAGGCGAGAGAGAATATGTTTTTCATAATCATAAAACTGTTGCGACGGCGGCACCAGATCTTCTAGGTCTCTTTACCAGTCAACCAACCAACAGCCAACAACAACAACTGGCTCCAAGAGTTTCTTGACCTTTTGTTTTTGGTTGTTTTCGATGGTTATACCTAGCAAAATTTATAATCCTCTTAATGAAAAAAGAGAATTATGTAAAATATGTCCCCCGATGAGGTTAAAAAAAAATTACTAATATTACCTAGGTCCTAGAGACCCAGCAGTAAAACCTAGCCCTAGGTTTTCTTTCTCTCTACCACTATTTCACTTTCACTGAAATTATTGAATAATTATTTATTATGATTAAAGTTTCTCTTGGTCAATCAGGTAATTAACACAAAAGAATAATTGTTTTTTTTTTTTAAAATAATTTTTGCAAAAAACTTGACCAACTAGTAAAAAAAGAAAGAGAAGGTTCTCCATATGGTGGTCAACTTGGTGGAACCTAGGGTTTTTACCGTCACCACCACCACCACCACCACATATATTATCTTACATATTTCAACCATATTTTTTTAGGGTTAAATGAATTGGTATTAGAACTACTGCTGAACGACGAAAATAAATAAAGCCGCTTTGTGTTTAATTATTGTTCATAATTTTTTTTTTTTGAGTTGAATGCCCTAGCTAGGTGCACAAGGTCGTTCCAAAGAAAAAAAAAACTTTGCCCAAAAAACGAACCCAGTGTATTAGCTAATTTTTCAAGATTTTAAACTCTGATTTTGTTGTTAGCACTCTTTTCATTGGTTTTTTTGGATCGATTTTCATCTGTCAGAACCAGAGAGAGAGAGAGAGAGAGAGAGAGAGAGGGCAACCGAAGAAAAAACTTAGTTCAAAAAACCAACTGGTTGTCTTGATTCGAATTTTTAGTAAAATTACCCAACAACAGCCTAATAAAAAAAATTCAAAAAACTTTCGAATAGTGTGATGGAAACAGATAAACTTTTAGGCCAAGTATATAATCATCATCGGTTTGGTTGAACCTAGCCCTGAAAAAAAACCCTAATAATTATTGCGGCCCTAGCCAAGCAAGTTGCCTAGTTGAGCTAGGGCTCGAGCAACAACGTGAGTGTTTTTGAGCCAATCTGATTCTCTCCATCCACTTTTTAAAAAAAAAACTTTTTGAATTGACTTTTGAACAACTCAAAAACTTGCTGAACAACAATCGATCGACCGACCGACCGATCAATTCAAAGACATGTCAAGGGTGAAAAGTCAAATCTCAGGAATGTGACTGTTGAGAAACACAACGATTCGATAACAACAAAGTTTTGGGTTATGAAAAGAATTTCAAACAACAAAAAATTGCCACCACGCAAGCTGGGCCTGAACGCGCATGATTAATCAAGTTTTTTTGTTCACTCTAGAACATTCTTCTGTCAATTATTTTTTTTAAAGATAAAATTAAAAAAAAAATTTGGAACTTTTTTGGATCACGCACACACGCCCACTACGCTACGTGAACCAATGGGTGATGGATAGAATTATTCCGATTGGTTCAATTCAGTTTGGTAGTGTTATGTAACAATCGAGCTTTTTTCTGATTGGAGGCTTTAGGCTAAGTGCTCTCCATTGAAATAGTTGAAATTTTTTTTTTATTATTATCCAACTGAGGCAAATGAACGAACGAACGGGACCTAGCTTGATGTAGTAAAACAGTTCATCATTATCAACAACAACAACGACAATTGCCTTAAATTTAGCCCAAAGCAGATCAAATAAGTTGTGGTGGTGAAGCCACGCCTCATTGTTATACAACAACCATTGGCATCACACACATCACGTAACACACATCCTACCAAGATCCTATAAAAACGAAAAAACGGTTTGCATCTTATTTTTCGGAAAAAAAAACTAGGCCCTTGATCAAAAAAAAAAAAATTTTCAATAATAGTACTCTAGGTCCCAAGTCATTCGGCAAGACCCAAAAGTTCGTTGAAACGGTCAATATGGCTTTTTTTTTTTGATGTCTCCGTTTTTCTCTGTCCAACAAGCAGAAACTGATTTTTCTTAAATATTTATCTTTACCACCATCAAACGAACAACTAGATCCATAATTAGCTTCTAGAGCGGAGTCGTTCACAAATGGCGTCACTAATGGTTATGCACATGGGGTCAAGAGGAGGAGGAGGAGGAAGATCACGACAATCTTACAAATGTTGTTCTTATCATCTCAACTTTGACATCATCAACCCCCAGCACGCACACACACACACACACACACAGGACGTTCGATGATGATGGGCCAAGGCTTGCCATGTGTCGTTTTTCTTTTCCTTGAATTCAAAGGGTTCAAAGCACCACCACCAACCACAAAGTCTTTGAAAAAAAATCTCAATCAAGTGAAGCCAAGGTTTTTTTTTTTGGGGGGGGGGGGGATCCTCTGCCTGGGTCATGTCATAGGCCGACAGTTTTTCAACAAAAAAAAATTTCAATTAAAACACTGCTTCAAAATGAGATCAATGGAAAGGCATTGTTTATTCAATACAAGAAAAACAGAACATAACCTAGAACCTTGAGACCTTTCTAGGGTCTGCGTGATTGATTGGTCAACAAGAGAGAACAAGGGCAACAAAAAATTAAAACTAAAGTAAAACTAATGCGATTCTTTGAAGGATGTATGGTGGTGGTGGTGGTGGTGGTGGTCAGCGTAGGACCCGATTCTTGGTAAATTTTTTTTCTTATAAAAAATCTCTAGAAAACTTTAAGAAATTTGATCTTTCTTAGGGTCTTTTCATTGAATTGATTGAATTTAAATTTGGTGTTTATGTTACACAATTCTGGTGAAATATCAAAAAAGATGATTAGCGGTTTGTTTGCTTATTTGTTTGGTCATCAAACTTGGGATCGCCACACACTGGTCAAAATGGTGTGTGTGTGTGTGTGTGTGTCGAGAGACCAAATATTAATAACCTTGAGATAGTTTTAGAAAGAAAGAGAAAAAAAATTTTTTTTTTCAAGTTCAAAGCTAATCTCTCTTAGGGAAACTAAACAAACAGAGAGGACCAAGAGAAGAAAAAAAAAATGGTGATGACCAGCTCAAGAAAGAAGAAGGGGGGACTCTCTGAGTTTGCTTGACTTGGTTGCACAATATCTTTGACCAATATTTCTTCTCAATCTCGAGACAAAACTTCAAAAAAAGAAGAACCCAAACTACACACTAGGCCGCTGGGTCCGCCGTCACACAAATCATTAAAAAAAAATAGTTTGACGTGATCGGTGTGTGTGTACGACCCCCCAACTCTCAACCAGACCAAAAAGTCTGTTAGCAGGGTTAAATGAAATTCAATTTTTTTTCCCTTCGGGTCCCAAGAACCAACAACAACAACAAGGTCCACATCATTTGGTTTGTCAGAAAAAAAATGATTATTATTAAACTACAACTATTACACATTAAATGACAAGAGCATTGCAGCATTGTAGGGTTCTTGCATGGCATGCCCTTGCCGCCACACAATACCCTAAACATAACCCTTTTCTTTTCTACAACCTGAACAACTGGGGCCGTCAAAAAAAAAAAAATTGTTATGCGCTTATGTCAAACCATTACAACAACTAAAACATTTTCTTTCCCAATGGCTAGATTACTTAACTTTCTTTTTTTCCATTTGTTTGTTTGTCACACATTACCTCAATCACTAAACCAAAAGACAACCAGAGAGTGACCATCATTGTGCGCAGTTGTTGTTGAGTGAACAACAAATAAAATTTCCTAAAAATAGAAAAAGTACCATAGAGCAATCATTAAAAGAAAAATTTCTGGCTAGGTGGCTCCATTCAACTGGGTTTTCTCATCAATCGATTGCAAAACTTTTTAGAAGTCCCGGGTCCTGTGTGTAGATGAGTGTGTGTTTTTTTCAAGGTTTGGTCCTGAAAGAACTCATCAATTACCTTAACCCGTTTCTTTTCTAAACCCTTTTGGTCTAAATTTACAATTGATCAATTCTATTTTTAGTGATCATTTGTTTAGGCTAGGTCCTTGATGTGGACCTAACCTAAACAAATGATCACGCAATATATATAAAAAAAATCACTTCAGAAAAAATGTTAATAAGCCACACAAAACAATACGTTAAGTTGGGTTGTAAAAAGACCCAGCTGGCCTAGCCATTCAGTCCATTCAACATTCAGCACTTGAGTCCTTGTTTCGCTTGTCTGTGTGTGTGTGTGTGTGTCGATGATGTTAAGAGCTCCATTGTTTTGGTTATTTTTTTTTCCAGTTATAAATAATTTATTATTAAAACTAGAAAAAAAAACTACGAGGCCTAGCGGGTCAAAGCGAAAAATTTCGAAACGTTACGCGATTTTGGAAAGTGAGAGTTCATGAATGGATCGGGTATTTGAGTTTTTTTGAGAACAACACACCCTGTGTTTGGTCAACCAACCAACCAACCAACCAACCACTTTTTCTCCCCTGCTCCTCCTCCTCCTCCTACTTTTGATAGGAAAAATGATGCTTATGATTGGGCATTATAGTGTCAACACTTGAGGGCCTAGGATTCAAAAAACTAGGAGATGCCTGATTATGATGAATAGCAGCTACTGTTGATGATGATTCTGAGTGAATGGTAGTTCATAATAGAATTTACATCAACCCATTGTTGGGTTCCAAATTAATCAAAAAATAAAATAATCCCTTGGCCCATAAGGTTTGGACTAGAAAAAAAAACTTCATTTTGAGAAACTCAATTTTACAATGAAATTTTTTACAATTTTCGTTAAAAATTTTCGTTTGAATACACATTCGAACTACGCAGATGCTTCACCATCATTTTAACCCTTTGTGTGTTTAACACTTTCACTTTTCCGCTGGAAAAGAAAAAGGATTTAAAACCATTTTTCTGAACCATTTTGGTTTGGACTGAATCATGAATGTAAACACACATTCATCATTTTATTCATTCAGTTCTTTGGGAAACATTTGTCCATTGACCGGTCAAAAATTTTAAAATGAATTTTTTTTTTTTTGGTTTGAAATGACCAATCAATACACAATCCTTGACCCAAACAATGCGACCTCAAATTCAATTCAATTGAATTCTTTTGGGTGAATGTAAGTGTGTGTGTTCTGTGGGCTGTTTGTTTTGCTTTGTTTTGTTTTGTTTCAAATCGAATTCAAATTGAATCCCAACAACACACATCAAACCAAATTAAAAAAGAACTAGAAGACCAAATTCCAAATGGAACTGTTTTTTGGTTTGGGCAAGAACTATCTGGATGGAACTCTCTTCTTTTAGGGACATCCCAAGCAAACCAGAATACTTGGGCTCGACCGAATGAACCAATGATAAGATGATGCTTTTGAGATAATAAGATTCCGGTGTGATGTGTGTACATCAGAAGGATTAAATTCAACAACAACAATGAGTCCTAGTTGGGACCAGTAGAGAATAATTGAAACTAGAAATTCGAGAAAATTTTCTCGGGTACTAGTTTCGGGTAGTTGTTGTTGGTTGGTTGGTTTGTTTGTTTGTTGACCGTTAGTTTGCCGCCTGAAAAATTTTATTTAAAAAAAAAAAAGAAGACAAAACATGCCACGCGCAAACAGAACACAATAAAAAGAAAATTCATTTTTTTTTTTTTCAAAAAAAAATTCAACACCTTGGACCAGAGAACAACAACAACAACAACAAGGTCTCTGGATGAAAAGAAAAAAAGTGCCAAATTTTCCAATCAATTGTTTCGTTTGTCTTGTTTTAAAAACACAATTGAAATTTTCTTTTTGAAATACTAATAAAACTTTCAATAAATCATAAACACCAGTTTTTTCCTTTTTACCTAGAAGCTAGGAACGAGAAAAAGAAACCTAGAAAGAACCTTGTTGACAATAGATTTATGATTGGGCGATGAAATAGAACCATCAGGCTGGTTGGTTTTCCTCTTGGAAAGGTAGTAAAAAAAAAAACAGTTCCAAGATGCTGATTTGAACCAACAAGGTTTTTATTGTGTATTCTCTTTCTCTCTCTCTCTCTCTCTGATTGTTTGTTCGATCAAACATCGTAAATATCGTGTATCGTAATATCGATATCAGAGATCCTGTTCGATTAATAATCGAATTACGATAAATAATCGAAAACCTTTTAACTCTTTTTTTTTTTCGTAAAGCTTTCCATTTCAATTATTAGTGTTGTTGTTGTTGTTTGTGTGTGTAGCAAACAAACATCTGGCTGTATTTAAATAGAAAAAAAAATCTGGTAACACTGGTATTATTATTATTATTATTAAAGGCCATCAGTCATCGATGAGGTCAATGAGGGTCAAACGGTAATAGTAATAATAATAATAAAATAAAATATTTTATTATTGATCGGTTGGGTTTTTTTGTTTTTTTTCAAACATAAAACGATTTAAAACGACTAAATTTGCATTGCTTAATGAATCGAGATGGAGATTGACATTGAGCTTTCAAGCTTGGTTGACACTTGACAGAACCTCCCCCTCCTTCCCTAGGTCCGAATCACTTTCACTAGCTTGTTTGAGATTCTCAAGCAAACAAACCTAGGTCCAACCATCCAAAAGAAATTGAATGCTATTCCGATTGGATGGATGAAAGGTATCCAAGCATCAAATCTCTTGAATTGGTTCCTAAAAATTTGACCCCTTTCTTTGTTTCCTGACCCTATGGGGACTTGAGGGGGAGGGGGGGAGAAGTGAGAGAAAAAAAAGTGTTATTTTTAGCACTACCAAGAGAGTCAGTTTTACATTTAAGTGCATGAGTGTGTAATATTCGATATCAACAAATCAATCAATTAGTTTTTTTCTTTCTTTTCACTGGAACCTACTTGAAATAGTGAAACAAACTTTGGTTGACCTAGGTCCACAAACCTAGGACAACAACAATAAGGACACACGTGCCATGCGCACACACACACCAACAACTGAACAAGATATCCCAAGATATAACAACAACAACCATGATAATCTTCAATATGAAGCGTCTCTAATTTGCCTTGAAACCATTTTTTTTTTTTCGGTCAAACAAACCGAGGCGGGCTCTATTATAAAAAGACGGGACAATGAAAAGTTTCTGGATCGATCCAGAAAGAAAAAAAAAGTGTTGTGTCGTCAAAATCGTAAATCAATTCGGCAATCATTTACTAGGATCCAACTTTTTTTTTTTTTTTAGAAAAAAAAATTCTGACCACTTTCACCAGGATAAAAAAAAAACAAAACAAAACAAAAACAAGGTCCAGTTCGGCAACCGTTGAAAATTTTTCCGATTGGTCAATCAAATGGTCAAATGAAAAAATTTTTCAGGGGGATCTAAAAATGTGGACACTAAAAATAACCTCTCACCACATCATCCATTCATTCACATAGAAAAAAAAAAAAATCGAGATCCAAGGTCACACGCGCGCGCAACCTCTTTTTTACCCTTTTATTGCGCACGCGCTTCTTTGTCACACCAAGGTCCACCATATAATAACACACAATGTGAACCAAAAAAAAAATCATCGCGTCATTTGTTTGACAATTGTTTAATAATAATAGGTAAAAAAAAGAAAGAAAATATGATTTATATTTTATTTTTTTTTTCTTGACCCAAACAATGGTCAAATTTTGACCAAACGAACCAAACATAAAAATACTGGACAACAAAAAAACAAGGACCCGAGTCCATATGCCCAAAAAAAACAAACAAACACAAGAAACTCAAGTTTCTAATTCGGTTATTCGAATCCCAAAGTTTTCTGGAAAGTTTTCTAGTTCTCTCCCGGTCAAAGGTTGACTCGTGTTTCGGGAGAAAATTTTCGAATTTAAAATTCTGTAGAAGAGAAAAAGAATTTTTCTAGGGCCTAGATCTCAAAAGTCAAATTTTTCCAATATTTCAAAGTTGAGTGTCAAGTTTGAGTTTGAAGGAGAAGTCAAGTGCACACTATAAACACCGTTTAATAGGGTCGTCTCTTTGTGGTTGAAGCAGGTTGCTGCCAAGCCAAGCTTGGCATCTTCTCTCCTAATGAAGTCTTCTTGCGATATCTCATCAACTATCGATTTGGCCCTTGTACCCGCTCGCTCGCTCGCTCGCTCGATCTCTCTCTCTCTCACACTCTCACACAAACAGCACCAGCTCTCTCTCGCAGCAGGTCCTGTCAAACGGGGTTTGTCCAAAGAGCTCACGCAAGCGGTTCAATCATCTTTTTTTTTTTTATCGATCAAACGAACGAACGAGCGAACCATGTTCAATGTCAATGTCAAGGTCGATCAAATCAAATGGCAAAGGGTCATATCATTTGAGGGGGTTGTTGTTGTTGTTGTTGCAACAGGACTGAATCGCGAAAACTTTTTTTTTCTTGTACAAATCAACTTGTGTAAAGTTTTTCAACTTTGACTTTTGACTTTTTGGACAGAGAAATGATGGGACTTAAGAAAAAAAAAACGACAGCGACGGCGCGCCAAAACGTCGTCCAAGATGATGATAACAGTGATGATGATTTATGATGATGATGATCAACATCATCCTTCACCACACTGAGGTATTCGCTTTTCAATAGGGCCCTAGTCAAATTTGACTTGAATTTCTCCTCCTCAGTGGAAAGAGAGAGAGAGGGAAGGAGGGAGGGAGGAGGAGGAGGAGGAAAGAGTTTAATCTCGTTCAAACCCAAAACCCAAAAAATTTTTAATTGAAAATTTTTTCACTTGTACCCTGGTTTAGATTTAGGGCCTAGAAAGAAGTCCCTTATCTCATTCTGTCAACCAATTTTTCTAGATCAATCAATCAATTGTGTGTTTGTGTGTGGGTTCTCTTCGGGCCCTAGAGTCTAGGGCTAGTCAAAGTGTACTACCATCAATTGGTTATTTTTAAATGAAATTTTAATGAACCAAAAACATTGTGATTGTAATAGGAAAAAAAAATTCATGTTCCGGGCCCTAGTGAGACCTAGAACCTGGGAAACAAGATTCAACCAACCATGAAAAGGTTTGCCAACCAATCAACCAACCAACCAACCAACCAACTCAGTAAGCTTAGAAATTAAATTTTTTCACTCACAAGACTATCGAAATATTATTAAAAGATACGACAGAAAAAAAAAATGGTCACTTCAACCTTTGACCAACAACCCTTTTCATCACCGAACACGACCTTTTACCTTACCAGAGAGGAAGAAAAAACAAATTACTTTAAAAAAAAAAAGAAAGAAAGAAAAGTCTTTATGGTCCAGTTTTCTCAGTGTACAAGTTTTTGACAAGTTTTCTGCCATTTCAAAACAGTGGAAGAGAGAAATTTTTTTTTTTTATCATTTATGATTTATGGCACCTGAAAAGAGAAAGAAAAGTCAACTAAAATTTCTCTGGTACCTGGGGCCAATAGAAACCAATATATTCAAAACTGAAACAATTCTCAAACACAAGTTTTAATTAAAGAAGCCAAAAGATAGACTTAGCCAGAGTTTAACCAGAGAAAAACCATCAACCTTTGACCAAGGGACAAAAGAGGTTTATTTAGAAACACAGTTTGTGTGTGGGCCTTGGGTCATCAAGACCTAAGTAAATTTACCGTTATCTAGCAGAAGACGCCCAAAGGCCCAAATTTTGTAACACGATGATCGGAAGCTATTAGAGCTGATCATCATTGTTGGTCAAATTAAGTTCTTGAACTTGAGGGGGGAGGGTTATGAACCCAATCGGTCAATAAGTTTTTTTTTGTGGGGGCGGGGGAGGAACCGTTTGACCGTGTCACCACACACGCGCTAACATTTATCTTTCCCCTGAAGCTAGAAGCGAACACCTTTCAGAAAAAATTTCAACACAAAAAATCGAAAAGTTATCGATTAAGTTTTGGTCCTAATAATAGAACAGGTCCCTTCTTTCTTCGGTTAAGGCCTAGTGTTAGGACCTAGTTTTACTTATTGAATAGGGAATGGAAAAAAAACTACATTTCCTTTGAAAAAAAAACAACAAATTGAGATATTCAAGTCAACAAGACAACAAAACCAACACCAACGACAACAGTCAATGATTTTAAATTTACTGTTTTCTAGGACCGATAGCCAAAGTTTTACCGTTATAAACCAGAGTGGTTATATAGGTTACCGTTACCAATTGTCGTAACATGATGATGATGATCAACATGGTAACAAGGCAATAATGGGACCATAAAAATGTCATTTTCATGGTTTTATTTCGTTTATTTCATTCAATCAATGAGGACACATAGGGCCACAATATTATAGAAATACAAGTCTTCATTACATCGATTCGAAGAAACTGAACAAAGAATTTGGGAGAAAAAAAATCGAAAAATTAACTTACATGATCCAAAATGATGGTACCAGATTTGGAAACATTTGAGAAAACACTGTACGGATGCTTTGGAACACTTGAACGTATGTTGATTCAAAATCGATGTTTCGTCCATTCTTTTAGATTTGAATGAAATGATTCGATTTGAATGATGAATTTCTTGAAAGTTGTAGCGATTAAATCGATCAATCGATTAGTCATTGGAAAATCATTTTCAGTACAGTTTCGATTTCATCACACAGAAAAACATCGATGACACAATAAATAATGGAATGAATCACCGATTACCGGTTTGTAATCAGTTGTTGCGTCATTTTAAGTGGTTTAGTCATCACGATGATGGTTTTGGGTCAGGCAATTGCACCCATCGGTCATCTATCACTAATCACAACTCGATAATCGATTATCCCAAAGTATCGATTTTTTCTCTCTAATTCCCCCCTCATCAGAGAGTAACGAATTTCAGAATTTTGACAACACATTGTGTGAATGTTTCACCTGTGTAGTTTTGATGTCATCGAATTGAGATGAGAACACGTGACACGGTCCTAGCTGTCCAAACACCCATACAGTTTGGGTTCAATGGGAAATTAAATTTTTTTTTAAAATCTTTGTATGTCGATGGGAATGACATGACAATGCCCATGTCAATCAATAAATATCTCTCTCTCTCTCTCTTTCTGTGTTTGATCAATTTCAATCAATTTTTCTGAAACGATTTTGTAAACTTTGAACTTTGACCAGAACAACAAAAAGGACGATGTGTGACAACATGTCACCTCCTGAACAATTGCGAATCCAAAAGCGGTCTCTCTCTCTAAACTCAAAACAACCCTTTCTCATTGCTCAGAACGAAAGTTGTTCTTTCAAAAACAACGTTCCAAAAAACGTTCGAACCTTCCAAAAATCGATTCAAAGATTTGATTTGAAATTTGTTATTTGCTCAAATTGTGTTTGGGTGTTTTGCTGTGAAGTTTGATTGACATCTCGATTATTTTCTTAAAATATCTACCTGGTGCAAGTAAATATTTTTTGAAATTCATTCAGAACAATTCGAATCCAAAATAATAATAAAAAACAATATTTTGACAACCATCACCGCTGTTTTATTGGTGTTAAAATTCTCACACTGTGTGTGTGTGTGCCCGGCCAAAGCCCAAGACCCAACACTTCTCGTTGTTGACTTGTTTGGTTTGAATGTGGCCAATATCGATTCTAGGTGAGATCGATTTTTAGTTGCTTGGTTAAATAATTTCGTTTCCAATTATAGTTTTGATCGATAGACAAACACACTGTATGGGCTCATTCAGAAACATTAGGTTCTCTCATCGGGACCCGAGAGAGTGAAAAATTTTCTATCAATAAAATGTAATTATTATTTCACCATTTCTTGTGTAACAAACAATAATTAACTTGATCAAAAAAAAAAACTTGAACCAAATAAATCAATTTGTAGGTGTGAAACCCAGTTCCCTTCAAATAAAAGGTTCCCAAGGTTAGAGAATAAATTTTCTGAACGAAAATATTTTCTTCGTAAACAAGACATTTTCCAGGGAAACGCGTTGTTGTTCCTGGAACAAAAGTTTAATTACTTTTTTTTCGGTTTGGAATTGGAACCATTTCACACACACACACTCCAGGTGGTGGTAGAGTTTTGGTTTGGTTGACGTGAAACCCAATTAATTACAAATCAGTACTATTCGTTATTTAATTATTTTCTCTGGAAAATTTTTTTTCTCCTATTTTAAGAAGAGATGGGGTGGCTTGTTTCTTCCCCGCTTATCCCGGTCATTCTGGTTGACTTTTGCTGGTGTTACTAGTGTTGCTGTTGTTGTTGTTGACCAATGATTGTGGTCTCGATGGTTTTGTTGATGGTTCTCGTTGTTGTTGTTTGCTTTCTGCATTCATTTTCTCAAAATATTCGATGAATTGCTCTAGTTTGTTGATGCTTTGCTTCGATACGATGGTCACTGGGCCATTTCTTGTTGAAATAGTGGATCGTTGACCATTTTGGAGAGAGATCGAGCCAAATTATCATTGTTGACCGCAATCATTATTGGTGTTTCTTTTATTGTTGCTGTTGTCTTTGTGGTGGTGGTGGTAGCGTTGGCTGTTTGCGAATTGGATCTCTTGGATAATGATGAAGATGATTTTATCTTAGATGGTTTTCGCTTCGATTGGTTCGGTCGGCTCATCGATTTTCGGTTTGACCGTCTATTACGAGAAAGCTCGATACCACTTTGACTAAACGAAATCTCTGTTGCTGTACCGGTTGATCCAATTCTTTTGATAGTCGATCTGGCGGCTCTCGATCTTCTCAATTTTCTACCTCGAGTTTTGCGACCTCGTTTCTTGCCACCACGTTTTTTCGACGTTTTTCCATCTCTCGCCGCTTTTCTCACTCTCTTCTTAGGACTTGGTGGTGCGCGTTGTTTAGTTTTTTTGATTTTTTCCCGATTCTTCATCGATGCCAATGTTATTTTTACGAAAGTATCGATACTTTTTTTTTCATTTCCTTCATCACTTGATTCACTTGTCACCGATTTGAGTCGACGACTCAAACCGGTTAACTTTCTATTCTTCTTGCCCTTCCTCTTCTTCTTTGTTGGCCGTTTTTTGGCTTTAGATTTTCGGCCAAACTTTGGAAACTTTCCCAATGACGCCGTCGTAATATTGGTATCCGATTTACTTTTCATACTTCTTCCTCTTCTCATGCTCAAATGGCTAATGTTACTTTCACTTTTTTGGCCATACTTGACCGGCGAAAATTCGACCTGAGATCCGTCTAGAATTTGTTCTTTCCAAACACCCTTCTTGCCACCCTCTTCGTTGATACGAACCTTTAGGTGAAGTGAAACTCCTTTAGCCAGCTTATCGGAAAATGATTCTTGCAAATAATCTTGAATGACATCCTTTAATCCATCCAGGGCATAGGAAATGTTCGAATCGTTATTTATGCTATCCGATTGTTTGATCAATTTACTCAGGCCTCGTCTCATCGATGTTGATTTGGAATACATTTTGCAATAACGCCTGATTAACGGTTAATGGGCAGTTTTATATGAATTTTTTTTTCTTCGAATAATTAAAAAAAAAAAAACTTTGTAACGTTCTTTATGATCGGCTTCAACAGAAACAAAAAAGAAGGATGTGGCTTGAGGATTTTTAAATTTTTCTACTCATGCGTATTGAATGTAAACACCGCATTGCGTTTGTTTGGTTGTCGCGCCGTTTTTTTGTTCGTTAAGTCATAAATTTTTCGATTTTCAAGTTCGTTTTTTCTCTTAAAAAAAAACTCATTTTTTCAACCTTAACAATTCAAATTTGGTTGATTTAAAGGTTTTCTCCATCTTCTTGATTGTTGGTTGAGTTGTTTAGTTATAAGTTGCTTTACTAGAAATCAATATTGTTGTTTGTATTTGGTCAATTTTGAATTTGAATAGAAAAAAAATCGAATATGAATATTCATTTGGATTCGGAGAACATGACTTTCCAACCAGTGAAGCCTTTTCATTCCACCGATAACTCGATCAATGCTTTATCGGCTCGTAAAAAATTCACCACCAGCAATAACATGACACCGATGACCACGCCGCGACGTAAACTTGGAAATCTTTCCAACACACCAAACGTGCTGGATTTCGTAGAAATGATAGAGACAATCCATTCTGTAGCAAGAATGAAAAGAAACTTGATGATGACACTCATTTCAAAAAGCCTTCAAAGACTCTGTTGAAATTAAAAACACCACTTTCCACATTGCCATCAATATCTGAAGACATTGAGAATGCTTTTCCTCAGTCCGCTCACGATTTTCGCGAAGATCATTTCCCATTGGAGTTTAATTTTTTCGAAAATCCAATGTATTCAAAAATTTTGTCTGCACCTCTGGATCTAGATGATGATGAATTCAAGAAAAAACCAAAATTTGATACCGCCACCACTGATGATGATTATTTTTGTGGTTTTCTTTAATTCAATATTTCTTATATTCAAATAATCTCATAGAATCGTTATTATTTAAAATGGTATTCTCTTTCTTTTTTTTCTTTCATTATTATCGATATTCAGTTTAAATTATTTTTCGACCTAAAAAAAATTTTTTCCATTCAATGTATCACACAATTTTCAGTATCGAATAACTGTTTTTAGTTGGTTCGGATGAAAATATCGAATCTCACGTTCACACAAATCAGTGAATGAAAAATAAAAGCAAATTCTTTGAGTTTTCACTTTTGGAACTATTGAAAATTTAATTAAATCGATTTTTTTCAGAAAAAAGAGCTTTGTTGGCAAGTTCAACTGATGAATTGAAGTTCAAGTTCATTACGCCCGATTTTTCTCTCTCTCGTTCCATCAAACATCTGCGTCGTGTTTGCAGAAATTTCAAATTAGCATCAGAGTGTATAGACAACAAACCAGAACATGATCGACAATTGATGATGAAGGTTTCATACTCTTTTTTCATTTCGAAGAGTCTAGATTCAAAATGTTCTGTTTGGCTCGAAATTGAAAACGAACGAGAACTTGTCAATTGCATTCGATTTTCATTTGTTTGTTTATTCTCTCTTTTTTCGGGTACCGAATTTCATCAATAAGCATCTCATTGTTTTTGAGAGAGAGAGTGTGTGTGTAGACTGGTTCATTTGTTCGTAATTGGTGATGAACAAGATGGGTCAATCATTTTCATCATCATCACGATCGATTTCTGGTAGAGTGAAATGTGAGGCGGTTGGGTGTTAAGACACAACTCTGCTGCATCAATTATTCTGTTTGTTTGCTTGCTGGCTGGCTAGTTGAAATTAATAACATTGTTTGGACAAAGAGATATAATGATGAACAAGATGTTGCCACATTCTTGCTTTGTCAGTTAGCTTCCAACACTCAACAATTTTATAGTTTCATCCAAAAAAAATAGAGTTTCTCCTATACAAGCAATTCCCAACACATAGAGCCAAAAAAACTAAACTTGAAATAAAGCTTGAAATGAATGAATGAAATCTATTAATAGGTTTTTAAATTAAGAATGAAAAAAAATTATTCTTTTCTGAACTTTGACCACCACCACCACCACAACCGTTTGACCTTGCTTTGTGTTTCATTTTGTTTGATTTTCAATTGAAATTTTTCATTGGCTAGTGTTTTGCTCATTTGTTAGATTCAAGTTTTTCTTCTCCAATTTCTTCGGGATTATGATCAAACAATTACGAGTGAGAGAGACAGAGAAAGAGTCTCTTGAGTCTACTGAAATTTTCTTGGAAATAGCGGTCAATTAGCGATCTCTGATTACGTTCTCACTAAACAACATTTATATTCCACCAAATCAATATCATTTGTATTAGATGTAGCAATTTTGTTCTAGGTTTTATCATATTCACGATGACCAATGAAACGACGATGAAACTTGATAGTGTCACATTATTGTTTGAAATTGCCAAAACTTATTGAAACTATTTCCTTCGATTGTTGATTGATCAATAAGTTTGAAAAAAAACTCAAAATAAAACCCAATAAACCGACCTAGATGAGTTAAAAAATTTTTGAATGAATTCGAATGAAAAATAGGATGTGAACCTGTACCGGGAAAAAAAACTCGTTCCAAAATTAGAGCAAGATCTCATCATGATTCGATCAATCTTTGATTGACCTTTGAAAGATGATGATTTGTCAAAAAAAAAAAAAAGGTTTTCAGAAAATACGTTTATAATAGATAGATTTATCAAAAAATCAGAGAACAAAATAATATGATGATGAAAAAAAAAAAAAAAAAAAATGAGCAATCCAAATAAGTCTGAATGATGAGAGGAAAAGCAGTTCAAAAAAAGTTCGAAAACCGCACGCGCTCTCGCACAAATCTTTTCAACCAAAAATTTTTTTTTTTTTTTTTTGTTATGAGGTCAAAGGTTTTATCAGTTGATTTGATTCAGCTCTAGATTTAGTTCTCAAAAATTTTCTCAAAATACGAGTTTCTTTTTCGGGTTACAAATATAGTACTAGTAATAATCATATTACAAGGTTTCGAAACATTCGATCCATTCGAAACACAAAAAAGCGTAACATCATGATAATAATTTTCAAATAATAAATAAGAAAACAAATGAAAATCTTTCAATAGAAACATGTGTTTTCAGCAGCGAGAAAAAAGTGACCAAAGGCTATTCACTAAAATCAAACACACCGAACACACACACACTTGTAGGTCGGTAAACTTTCTTTATAAATTTCATCGAATGCGTGTGTGTGTGTGTGTGCTTAGCTGTGGTCAGTTTATTAAAAGAAAACAAAAACCCAAAAGACCCAAGGAGACCGCGCCATAGTATGTTTCTTTGTCACTGGTGTGCGTAAAGTTTTGCCAAGTTGTTACAAAAGAGAGAAAAAAAAGGATTAACAGCCACGAAGAAAACCACAGTTTTTTTTATATGGTTTGTGGATGAAGAAAACTTTGGGATCAATTCGAACAACAAAGAAATGAATTTTAAGTTTTTTCTTTATTTCAAAACGATTACGATTTATTTGAAAGCTACACTTCTAGGTTCGCTTAGTTTGAACCTTTCAAAAGCTTTTTCGAATGTTAATTAAAATGACTTTCTTCAGAACCTAGAGCCTAGGTTTCTAGCGAGAACAACGTTCGCGGGCGAATCAAACACAAAAAGACTGAAATCGGAAATCAGAGAAGAAAAAAAAAATGAATTTCTTTTTCTTGAAAAGATGATGAATTACCAGGAGGATTAATAGGAGAACGGCATTTTTATTTTCACTTCCCATTCATTTATTCTCATAGCTAAATCAATGAGAAAGATTATAAGAAAATTTTAAATACATATGACATATGGCCAAATCGAATATTGTTCGAATTCATTGAATACTCTTCTGGAAATTTTTTAAATAAAATTTTTTAATAAATACAAAAAAGAAAAACTCGTGCAAATGACCAGAATAAAAACCAAAACAGAAACATTTTTGGTGAGTGAAACTCTTGAAAAATCAGAGAAAAAAAAATAAGCAAAAAGCATCAAAAAGAAGGAAACTGTACAATTTGATTAAACTTTGATTTTGTTTTTTGAAAGCTAATTTTTTAAACTGCCACCTCATCATCCGAAGATGCTGAATCAGAATCATAGTAGATGGTCAAATCATTGTAGATGTAACGCCAATCTCGAATTTCGGTTTGTTTGTAGAGACAAGAATGTATGGTACGGCATTCACAGAACTCGATCATATTTCTAATGAAACCATGGCTGAAAAATTTAAATAATTTAAGATAATCAATTTGATTGATTCAATCAACTACTCACTTGTAAGGATTGTGAATCGACCTGGAACCTTTTCTCCGTTTCAAATAACGGTAACGATCGAGGTTTAATCGTTCGTTGGTGGTCATCGCAAGAAATAAAATCTAAACGAAAGAAAAAATTATTCAAAAAAAATTTTCCGAGAAAAAAAAAACAAAAACCTGATACAATTGGAAGATCATCAAGCAAAAAACCCAGATTATATGAATCAAAGCGTTGACCATTGACCAGGTTACCCATCCATTATAAGTGAACACATTCGATAGCAATAAAGAAACCGAATCTTTTTGCTCCGGTAGTTTGGCTTGCAGCCACAGTGGTGTGGTTATCGATGATACTTTAATGCTGTTCTCAGATAAATTTCTGTCCATTTTTGGAGCCAAACTGAGCTTTTCGACAAAATCCAAGTCTGATTCAGGAGAAACACAAGTGAAAAAGTTTGCAAAAAATATTTTTCAAAAAATTACAATGAATAGTTCCAACAAGAAAGAATAATAACGTTAAGAAGAGAGCCATCAAATACCAAATAAAATATTTGTGATTTCGAAATCCAACACAGTTACCGATCCAAGGACAGTGGTGATCAAATCGAGCCACACACCGATTACAAATAGAGCAATGTTTGGATCGAATCGGTTTCCGTATCAAACACGTCGAACAGAACCACGAGGCATCGAAACCCTCGTGTTCTGAAAGCTCAATTATAGTCTGTGAAAAAAATTCGAGACGAAAAATTATAATAATTACAATAAAATAAATACATGGAACTGTTCTTCTCTCGTATTTGAAATATAACCGGGATTGTTGAGATAACAACGGAAGAAACTATAAAAAAGCCATGTTGAAGATACGGTGAAACCGATAAATTCAATAGGATTCAAAACTAAAAAATAAATTTCTGAGACAGTTCATAGGAAAAACAGAACAAACCAAATAGAAAGTATTGGAAAAAAGTGATGTATAGCCAGAACTTTGTCGACAAATATAACGAAATGGCCAAAACGTTCAATTGTTTTGTATCAAAAATATAACGCATCAATAAGTATAGGAAGCCGATTGATACGCCAAAAAGCAAAGCCTTTGTTGTTAAAATTAAACCACTGTCGCAAAGTTTGCCAAAAACATAATAAAGAATGAAAGGAGTACTGGCCATCACATAGTATCGAAAATTTGGATCACGCCACTGAGGTAAACGGATTTCTGTTTTTGAGCCAATTTTGAATCGAGCTAACGGTTCTTTGGCATCAATTTGTTTTTGATGCTCTATGAACAGACTGTGAATGAATTTGGCGTTGAACTTGATAGCCATATCCACCGGGGTATCACCTGCCAAATTCTCTAATTTCGTACTAGCACCATGCTTGAGTAACAAAGAAACAGCAGTTGCATTCTTGGCCAATACAGCCCGATGTAGTGCGGTGTTTCGATTGCGATCCGTCAACGATAAACTTGCCCCCAAAGTTATCAAAAGTTGAGTTGGATCAACACTGAAATTTTTTCTAAGTTTTAAAGCAAATAAAAAAAAATTTCTTACGAATTGTTTCTAAACGCTGACCACATTAAAGCAGTCATTCCATTTAAATCGGGAGCATTGATATCTTGTCCCTTGGCAATTAAATAAGCTACCAATGAAGTGTGACCAAATTGAGCAGCCAAATGAAGAGCATTATAGCCGTCGCCATCAAACAAAGAAGAATTTGCTCGATTAT
Organism: Octodonta nipae; assembly: GCA_034190945.1. NCBI lineage: Eukaryota > Metazoa > Arthropoda > Insecta > Coleoptera > Chrysomelidae > Octodonta > Octodonta nipae. The sequence goes on from JAVLUE010000456.1 coordinate 110,618, forward strand.
GTAAAAGTATGACCACCATTTGCAGATGTCCTTGTCTAATGGCCCAATGCAATGGAGTTGACTGAAGATCTCCACCGATAGCATCGACATCTGCACCCTTCGAAATGTAAAAATTCACCAAATCAATTCGATTGTTGATGGCTGCCCAATGCAGAAGCGTAACATTTTCGGTATCCCGTTGATTCACATCCAATTGACCCGAGTTGATTATTTTTTGACAGAATTCATAATTTCCAAATTGAGTAGCACGAACTAATTCCACAATGAGATCATTTTGATTCGAGGTAGAAGTTTTCGATGACAGAACCGAACTTAATCCTGCAGAAGATAAAAAATCCACTGATGAAAGTTGAGTCTGTGATTTCGTATTGGAAAAGTTTTTTTGATTAGAATCAATAAGCAATTTATCATTGTCTGTAAGATCATGTTGAACATGGAACATCAAAATATCATCATCATCATCGTCATCATCGATGTTTTCAATTTTATTACCATCGGCACTCAACAAATTCTAACAATTATAATTTATAGTGAGAAAATGGTAAAAAAATCATAAAAAAATTAAATTTCGAAACCATAACAACAAATTTATTTACAGTGATTGAATCGGTGATCCGATCCTGATCATCATTCGGAACTGCCATACTATTCATTTCTGATTCTGAAAAAAAAACGTTTGAAAATTCTTGTAATCTCTTGAGATCAAATTTGCTTTTTTAAATTCATCGGGCTTTGGAGCAATTAATCTCAAATGGCTTTTGTTGATGTTAGATTTTGGTAGCAACACAACACTAACATACCCAGATGTTTCTATTTAAACGCGCATGGCTATCACGTTTGTCAACAAAAAAAAAAAAAACCAGGAAATCACAAAATTGAATTACCGAAAAACTATGGGGATTTTTTTCGGGAAACTGTTTTGGTTTTTTTTTCAATTTATTGTAAGATTTTTATTTTAAGATGACATTTATTTTTGTTCTTCACTTTTTGATGTTGAAGCTTGGACTTGGGGAGTCAGTGAAGTGGTACGTGGACTAGGTTGTTGTGGTGTTGACTGACCCATGAGGTATAATTCCTTAGGACCAACTTGATATGATTGAGATGAGCCAATTCTGAATGATGTTGAAGTTTGAATTTCTTGAGAGGTCATTAGTGGTTCATTAGATTCTGATCCAGTTGAGAGATCCATTCTGGGTTGGGGCAAAGCTTGTACTATTCTAGCAGTATCCGTCAAAAATGGTTGCAAGTAATCTTGATCAAACAATGTCCACCAACGACGTAAATCAAACCGATTAGACTCATTGAAAAGTGATGTATCTTTAAATTTTTCTTCTGGTCTTGAAATATCTTCTGGATTGAAATCCTCGACATTGGTTTTGATTTTGAGATAGTTGAGCAAAGATTTTATGGTACAACCACCAAACACAACTGATAGAATTGCTATTGCTGATGTAGTGGTAAATGTTAATTGTCGTGCCGGAGTATTGGTGTATTTTATGGCCAAAGCAAATGCCATCGCTCCACGAAGACCTCCCATAAAAAGAACGTGCTGTATAGGCAGATCGATTGGTTTTTTCAAAAATCGGTTCATCAAAAAACTCAATGGATAGACATTCAATATTCTACCAACTATGCACGCACCCAAAGATAGTAAAATGAAACTTGGTGACCAAATGTGACGATGGAATGTCACAATCGATGCTCCAATATAAGCAAACACAAAGTTTTCAGCCAAAAAATTTGACATCTCAAACAATGATTTGGTCTTGTCACGAGATTCTTCGCTCAAGTTTCGATAGGTGTAATGAGCTTGAAAGATTCCACAAAACAGAACCGATACGATTCCTTATTAATAGAAAATATTATTTCTGACCTGAATTGATATGATCAACAAACCTGAACAGCCTAACACTTCAGCAGTAAGAAAACTGCAATACGATATCACCACGAACAAGGCACTCTCCAACAATGGTTCCTTTTTCAATGCCGAATATTTTGTTAACAATGAATTGAAGCAACCGTAGAAAATTCCAATGACAGTGGAAACAGACATGACTTTAATAAAATAACTTAATCCAATTAGAAAAGCGTAGACGTTTCCTTTCTTTCGATTTTCGATAAAATCTTCGATCGATTCTGACAATACCAAAGAGATGACATCGTTGAATATTGATTCACCAAAAACAAAAGCATTCAGTCGAGGATCGACTTTTAAATCGTTGAACAATGTCAACACTGTCACTGGATCGGTAGCCGAAATGATGGCACCAAAAAATGCACAATCAACGCCATGCATAAATTTCATCGTTTCAGGCATTATCGGTTTGGAAAAATATAAAATAGATGATATCACAAGAAATGAAATGAAGGTTCCAAAAACGGCAAAAATCATAACTGCGCCTAAAAAGAAAAATTAATTTTTCAAGAAAAAGTAGTCAAAAAATACCGAAATTTTTAAAGAAAGATCGTCTCTTCAGTGAGAAACCCGCTTCGAAGACAATGAAAGGTAACAGAATATTTTGGAAAATTTCCGGATCAAAAGTTGCCAACTTAGCACTAGCTTTAACTATTGGTAATTGTTCTTCATTTTGATCGATGGATTCTCCTTTGAAAGCATATTCAAAAGCTTTAACTAAATTGGTTGATTGATTGTTGACAACACCATTGCTACTACTACTATTGGTGATTAATTTTTTCGATAATTTATTCTTCAAAACCAATTCAATCCATAAATATTCTGGAGGTGTTTCCAGTTCGGTGACATTGATACTTTCCAAATCCTTGGGTACAACATTCATTTGAGTGATTTTTTTATCAGAAAGAATCGGTGTGTATCGAATGATTAATCCCAAAACAACCCCATAGAGAATGGTGAGACTACTTTCGTGAAGGAATTTGTGAACATTTTCGGATATTTTCATTTTCAACACCCAGATGGTAACAATGACACCGGCCAATATCAGATTGTACATCAACAAATTTTGACAATCAAGACGATGGATCTCTTCGTTTGTTTCATCATTAATGATGCTCAAAATTTTGAAACAATCAACATCCCAAACGCTCAGCATTCCGATTATTAAAGAAATTAGATTGATACATCTCAAACGAAACTTTTTGCTTGGTTTTTTATCTCGTGTAGTTTGTCTTTGAAGGAAATTCGAACTGAGAAGTTTTGCAAACATTTCCTTTGAAAATAAAACTAAACTCCAACCTAGAAAAAATAGCCTGATTATGGTTTTTTTATAAGCATTTCAATCGATTAATTTTTTGAAAAAATTCGATTTTCGATAAATCGAAGCGAATCATCGAAATTTTTCCAGAAACTTTCAAACTTTGTTTGTGTTCAACGATTGTTTGCTTCTGATATTTTATAATTTTTAAAAAATGAAAAAAAAACAAATAACAAGATTAGCTCAAATTCAAACAGAAATCAATAATGAGATTCATCGAAGATTATGCATGACTTAGGAGGCTTTCAATGTGTCTTGTAGATCATCACTTTGAGACACGCGAGTAGATAGCATTCGTTTTCTTCTGAAATACATGTTTTGTGGATCACTTTTTTGTTTCGAATTAAAATTCAGTAGTCACAGTGGAGATTGTTTTTTGAGAAGAAACTTTTCTGCACCAAAAACAACAGCTGTCGATGATGGTGAAGCCAACGAATTGGTCATCAAGACTGCCGTCGCTGCCGTTGGAATAAAAGTTTCCACTGAGGACACTGTCGAGCCGATTTGTAAGGATGGTTGATTTGATGAAAATGAAATCACAGTGTTTGTGCCTAACAATAACAAATCCGAGCTACTATCCTAGAAGAATATCGAAACACACACACAGTGGGAAAACAGAGCAAAAAAAATTAACAAATTACTAAATGATAGGGAATAATATCACAATATTGACAAGACATTATTAATGAAAGAAAAAAGTGAATAATTCAAAACTCATCAAGGAATAATCGGTGAGGACGATGGTTTGGGACAATCCTAGTAAAGTTTGGTAAAAAAAAAATAAAATAAATACCATTCATCATAAAGAGCACTAAAAACATGCTAGCAGAACAAACCAAACAAGAAAAAAACTTTGCTTTACTACTTACAGAAAAGAGCAACACACCATTAGTAGTCAAATTTTCAATGCTCGAGTTTTTGTTCGAAAGATTTGTTGAAGATTGATGATGATTCGACATTCTTCGATAATCCCCATTTCTTGATGAACGAGCAACAGAATTGTCATTTTCCGGTATGAATGTTATCGATGAGGATGATGGCTGCTTATTTGTTGTTGATGAGCGCTGATTAGAATTAGAAGAGTTTCGTTTAGATAGAAGAAATTTTGTTCGATTTTGATCAGAATATTGGTTCGAATCTCGAAGATCGTTGTTGAATAGATTATGATGAACACTGTTCGTCATGATATTGTTCATCTAGATTGAATTATAATTTAGATTTTTATCATTATTATTAGTGGAAATCGTAGAAGAACGGTAGTAAGTTGGAACCTGTTGATGATGGTGATGATTATTATCTAAATCATTAGAGCTGGCTGAAATTTGCTGTACAGATGTCAAAAAACGAGTGACAGGCAAACAACATTTGGGCATCGTTTCCATCAAAGAAGGACATGAATGTGTCAATAATGGTTTCATGAAATTTACATCGAAATTGTACCAAATTCGAACTAGCCAAACTTTTTCGTGAGCATTGTTATTTGAATTGGAGACCAGTTGGCAAGTACTTCCACAACCATGTTGTTGTTGAACTATAGCAGTGTCTGCTGAAGCATCATCAATGATGTCGCCTGAGAATGAACCAGATCGACGTAAATTTTTGAAATTACCACCATTATCCTCGGGATTCACTTCATCAATGTTGGTCTGTATTTGAAAATAATTCAACATTGGTTTGATGGTGCTCCCGCAGAAAATGACCGAAGTTATAGAAATGATTGATGTAGCAGTCAACATCAGTCTTCTTGATTCCGTCAACGTGTTACGGATGGCCAAAGCAAATGCCATGGCACCTTTGATGAGAAAAACACTGAAAAATCAAAAAATTTTAACTCGACTAACCTCTCAATCCAACAAAAAACAAAACGTGTTGAAATTCGATGGGAATCTTGTTGTTACGTCCCAGATTCAATAGATAACTCAACGGATAAACGTTCAACGCTCTACCAATAATGATAGCGAAGAATGAGACTATTATGAAACCAAAAGACCACAAATGCTGTGGAAAAGTGAAAATCGAAACTCCGATGTAGGCAAAAACAAAGTTCTCGGCCAAAAAATTGCACATTTCAAATAGAGTTTTGGTTCTGACTCTAGATTCATAGCTCAAATTATTATAGGTGTAATGAGCTTGACAGATTCCACAAAATAAAACAGACACGATACCTAGTTTAAAGATAGTATTGAAAATTAAACTCAAAAAGAACAAAAAATACTGACCAGATAACCCAATGACTTCGGCTAGAAGAAAACTCGCATAAGACATCATCACAAACAAAGAACTCTCCAACAAAGGATGATCACAAAGTCTAGTCCATTTGGTTAGTAATGCTGTGAAACAACCAATCAACGAGCCTTGAAAAAACGAACAAACAAAAATAGCGAAAAAATTTTTCACTGATTGAAGGACAGCCAAGAAGAAGCCTTCTTTAAAACTTTTGGCAAACTCTTCAATTGAATCGGCCAACACCATCGAAATGACATCGTTAAAGATAGATTCTCCAAAAACCAGAGCATTCAAAGTAACATCAACACGAATGTTGTGAAACAAGGACAATACTGTAACAGGATCGGTGGCCGAAATAATGGCACCAAAATAGAAACAATCGTAAGCATGAAAATCACTTAAAGTCGACGGCATCATCCATTTAACACTGTAAAGTATGATACCAATCACCATACATGATATAGTGGTTCCAATAAATGCGTAAACAAATATTGCACCTTGAAATTGTCAAATTAGAAAAAATGAGAAAAAAAACAAAACTAACCGATATTCCGGAAAAATGATTTACGTTTCAATGAATAACCGGCATTGAAAACGATCAGTGGTAGAATGATGTTGAGGAAAATTTCCGGATCAAATGTAGCTTTCTCCGAGATTCGTTTATTTTCTGGTAATTTTTCCTTATTAGGATTGTAAAGTTCTCCCTTGAAAACGTAAGCGTAAGATTTTGATTCAAAATCTGAACCGTTTGTTGGTTTTTGGTTTCGATCAACATGAAAGTTGATACCATTCAAATTGAACCAAATCAAATTTTGCTTAGGAACTTGAAAATCTATCCACAAAAGATCCGGCGGTGCATCTTGCGTCATGTTCTGTGAAACATTTTTTGGTACAACACTCATCTGAGATATTTTCGTTTCAGAGCCACCGTAACGAATGATGGCTCCAACAATCAGTCCATAAATCACGGCAAGACTAGTTTCATGGATGTAATCGTGTAAAAAGCGAAGACGTCGGTGTTTGAACAACCAAATGGTGAAAACTATCAAAGTGAGAATGCAAATATAAACCAAAAGATTCATCGTATCCAATCGATGCATCTCTTTGGCTTTTTCATCTTGCCTAATGTCTAGGAAGGCATATGCTTCAATCGTTCGAGTGATGAACACCAATCCGATAAAAATATCGAACAACAATAGAATAAAAATTCCAAAAAATCCATCTTATCAGAAATGAATGAATCTTTAAAGTTTGAGAGAGTGAAATTTTAAATCGACTAAAAATGCTTTTCAAAAAGCTAATTTACAATTCGGGAAATTGACAAAATTGATTTTTTCTTAAAGATTTTTTTTTTGAGTGAACTTTTTAAAAAGAAGAGTTAGTTTGTTTTCTCAAGAAACTATCACTTACCAATTGCTTCGAAGAGAATGACAATGAAAATTTATCGCAAAAATTTGAAATGAAAACTTTGATACTGAGAGAAAACTTGATAAAAAAAAAAACACAATGATGAGTCACGATTTCGAAATCACTCTCAATACTTGAGATAGAAAAAAATAATTTTATTCAAGTAGTCGATTCCCAAAACCCGCTATTAAATCTTAATCATGGATTCATTTTGTTCAAGTGTTGTTGTGATTGGATTTACCACATTGAAATCATTTCCAAATCACGATTCGAAATTTTTCAAAAATGCATGAGAATAATTTTTCGGGTTTTTAAAATTTTGATAGCAAAAAGTTTTCTTAAATCTGGCTCTTACAATTCAGAGAGAAAGTTTGTGATTTTGGGTTCCAACACGACAACACGAAAACAACAACAGTGGTGGCTTATGAAAGTTTTTGGTTGAATCGAGCAACAACCAAAAATAATTTCAATTGAAAAGCTTTTTCTAGTTTTTTTTTCTTTTTTCTGTTAACTTTAGTACAGGGAGAAGGAAAACTTTTTTTTTCGCAAAACACGCAATTTATATAAAATAAAAATAAAACAAATTAACCCAAAAAACAACAAAACCTACTGTTATTTTCGCTTTGTTTTTTTTATAGAAAAACTCAAGTTCTTACTGCTAGATGTCTCTAGAGCTCTGAAGAGCTCTGTTATTTAAGTTGAAATAGTTTTGAGCATTTGCATGTTGATTTCATTTTCAACTTCCGTCGTGTTTTCTATCTGAGTGTGTTTTTTTGTTTTTTCCCAATAAATTTTGTGAAAATTGAAAAAAAAAATCATAAAAGATGCAAATTTTTGTTCGTCACGATGATTTGTTGGCCTTTGATTGTTCATCAGAGGATCGGGTTTTTGCATTGAAGCAGAAAATCGAACAAACTCATCGTATTGAAATCGAAGATCAAATCCTCTATCATAATGGTCGAGTGTTGGATGATGAAGAACTGTTGACTGATTCGTTGACAAATGGCGCCAATTTAGATCTGAACGTACGATTGTTGGGTGGTAAAGTTCATGGTTCTTTGGCACGTGCTGGCAAAGTGAAAGGACAAACACCAAAAGTTGATAAACAAGAGAAGAAAAAGAAACCCACTGGCCGAGCCAAGCGTCGTCTTCAATACAATCGAAGATTTGTGAATGCAGTACGAGCACCTGGTCGAAGACGAGGCCCTAACGCCAATGCCTAATTGAAATGTTTTATTAATCAATAAGAATTTTTAATCTATAATTTAAATGGATGATCTTTAAATAAACAAAAAAAAATTTCTTTTTTATTAAAAATTTTATTTACAAGTTTTTGTTTTTGGGAGTAATATAATTTGAGATTGATAGAGAAAGAAAAACTTGGTTAGCTTGAAAATGAGACCAATCATTTAAATTGTACTAAAGCAAAAAAAATCATCATAGAATATTGAACCATTGTTTGTTTGTAGAAAAATAGAAACTTTCAGTCTTTTTCATCTCTGACAGACAATTGTTTTTCCTTATCCATTTCGTTCTTTTTACCATCACAAGCGACAATTTTAACTTTATCAATTTTTATTAGCTCTTGTGTTTCACGGAATTCGACATCTTTCAACACGAATGTCCATACATTATCACAAAAACGATAAGTTTTCAAACGATCCGCCTTAAAGTATTTAATTTTTGGGATTTTTTTAAAATCATTAACGATTGAGAAAATCTTAAACAAACCTTAAAATTTAGACGAGATTTGACTCGATGAGTGAGAGCATTGTTGATAGATTTGTCAAATTGTAACATAAAATCATTGGCCAACTTTTTACTCATATGCCCAGCCTAGAAAAAAAAATTTGAAAATAAACCTTGCTAAAGACAAGAAAAGAATTTACTTGAACAAACTCCTCGATACTTTCTTGCAAACAATGCCCAATCGTCGTGTTACGATAAAGTTGATAATTCATTTTGGATTTTTCAAAAAACCAAAACAATCTTTCAAAAATTTTCAACTAAATTCTAAGAAGAAAATCTCCAAATCTCTTCAAGTATCAAAAGGATTTTTATTAGAAAAAAATTTCTGAAGAAAAACAAACAAAAATAAAACAAAATCAGACTGAAAGTAAAAGTATCAATTGTGCTGCTGTTCATAAACATAATGCGCACACATTTTCCAACTTTTATTCTCTTCATTTGTTTATATTGTTTTCAAATTTCTTTGGATTTATCAAACCATTTATGGTTTTAAGACAAGTTAAAGATTGATCCAAAAAACAAACAAAATGTTTCGATTGATCTTCAATCGATTCACTGCCGGTGTTGGCAAAAATTTTTTACCAAACGCAAATAAACTTCATTCATCCTTGATTTGTAACACGAATGTCGATTCACGTTTCAATGGTCTGAATTTTTTTAAAGTATTTTAGTTTTTTTTTCAATTTTAAATTTTACTTACAGGGTTGAATCTATTTGAAAAATTGAAATCAATTCTACCGATAACCAGTATGGTTTTACAGAGAAACTTTTCATCGTTTCAATTCATTTCTTCTGATTCAAATAAATACAAGGCAGTGTTTTCAAAACCCCTGCCAGGAAACAAAGAAAACTGGGAAGAAGAACGTTTCCTTCAGCGTCTACATAGAGCCGGTCCCAAAATTCGCCACAGAAGACGTCACGTACTCGATCACAAACCTCAAATGAAAGGCATTGTCCTCAAAACGTTGATTCGTAAACCAAAAAAACCCAATTCTGCTAATCGAAAATGTGTACTAGTTCGTTTGACCAATGGTAAAGAGGTGACGGCTTTCGTTCCAGGTGAGGGTCACAATCTTCAAGAGCATAGTGTTGTTCTATGTCATCGTAAAAGAGTTCGTGATGTTCCCGGTTTGAAAGTTCGTGTCATTCGTGGTGCTTTGGATTGTGCTCACGTCACCAAAAAGAGTCCTACTTAAAATTAGATTAGCTTAATTTTTTTTTTGTAATTAATTTCATTAGAGATTTAAAAAAATTTGATATAAAATATTTGAAAAGAAAAATTTTGCGTTGAACGCTCTTCATGAACGGCGCGTGTAGGTTTATTTTTTCTAAACACTTCCGACTTTGACACACGCTACTCTAAATTTTTTATCACTGATTGTAAACGTTTTAAAATTCTTGATATTTTCTTAAAAAAAATTCGGGTATTCTATTTTTCTCTTGAAAAAATCAATACTAAAACTCTTTCAAATTATTAGAATGGATAAGATTCGTTTGGCTAAAGTTTCAAAAGTTTTGGGTCGAACTGGCTCACAGGGCCAGTGTACGCAAGTTCGTGTAGAATTTCTTGATGAATCCTACCGGTCCATCATTCGAAACGTGAAAGGGCCAGTTCGTGAAGGTGATATTCTAACCTTATTGGAATCGGAACGTGAAGCAAGAAGATTACGTTAGCGTAGCGGTGGATTTTACTTTTTCTATTTCACTAATTGAAAACAAAAAAAAAATGTTAAATAAACATTTTTAACGAATGTTTTTTTGTGTTTTCGTATTGGAAGAACGTAACATATGTTTTAGATGTTGCGTTTTGTTGATTTTTCACTGTGTTTTAAAACGAGGAAAACTTTTTATAAATTTTTATCTGAGCTCTTCTGTTTGATTTGATTGAGTGAAGGTCAACGTAAAGAAAGAAATTATTCAATTAAAAATTATCTTCATTTTTTTTGTATTGATTTGAGAATACATCTTGATGAATTGTCTAGTGAAACGATTCGTTTTCAACGAAATTAAACCATGGAGCTGTCAAAAGATTTGCAAAATTCAAAACTTTTCCACTGGCTACCTTGATGAAGTGAATCGGTGGAAAAATGATAAAAGTTCTGTGGTTGATTCATTGGTTAATAATCCAATGCTTGATACTTTTGGCCGAAAACATGACTATCTTCGGATTTCTCTGACCGAACGTTGCAATCTGAGGTGTAAGTTCATTGGAAGTTTTTTTTTTTTCATTCAAATGGATGTTCATTTTTTTTTCGTATCTTCAGGTTTTTATTGTATGCCTGAGGAGGGTGTTCAATTGACACCAAACGAAAAACTTCTAACCAGCCAAGAGTTGTTCTGGTTGGCTAAGTTTTTTGTTCAAACACTTGGAGTCAGAAAAATACGATTGACCGGTGGTGAACCATTGATTCGATCAGATGTAGTTGATATTGTGAAAAATCTGGCCACATTGAAAAATGGAAGCGGCTTGGAGAAGATATCGATGACTACCAATGGGATTCTGTTGGCTCGACATTGTCGAGCGTTACGCCAGGCCGGTCTAGATTCAATCAACATCAGTCTCGATACATTGAATCGAGACAAATTCCTATTGATAGCAAAACGTAACGGGTTGGATAAAGTTCTCCGATCAATCGATATGGCATTGAATGAATCATTCGGTTCGGTGAAAATAAATTGTGTTCCAATAAAAAATGTCAACGATGATGAAATAGAGAATTTTGTCGAGTTGACTCGTGATCGTCGGCTTGAAGTTCGATTCATCGAATTCATGCCATTCGATGGAAACCGATGGAATCAAGAGAAAATGTTGACCTACAATGTCATGTTAGATAGAATCAAGTCTCGTTATCATTCCCGTTTGAAACCACTGCCACCAAAATCGTTGAATGAAACAGCCGTTCTATATCGTATAGAGAATTTTGTCGGCACCATCGGATTTATAGCTTCAATGACACGTCCATTCTGCTCCGGCTGCAATCGTATTCGTTTGACGGCTGATGGACATTTAAAAGTATTTTTTTTTTGCTTCTATGTATCTAATTTTGAATTTTTCAGGTATGTCTGTTTGGCAAGGAAGAGATTTCATTGCGAAACATCATTCGCCAACAGCGCAATGATAATGCGAGTTTAGAAAGAGATCTGATCGATACTGTGGCCGAAGCTTTGAGGCGAAAAAAACGACAACACGCTGGTGCCAAGAAAATCTCCACAGAAACCAACAGGCCTATGATTTTGATTGGTGGGTAAAATTAAGGAAAAAAATAGGCAAAAAATTTGGTTAAACAGTTTTTTTTCTATTTCTTGTTTTTCGATAAATTGATTCTTCTTTTGAACAAAAAACAAAATAACTAATTGAAAACGTTATTGTTGTCAGACAAACCTGGAATCCAAAATCTGCTGTGTCAGAGACGATACTTTTCTTCAAAAAATTTTGATGATGAAAAAATCAGTTTTTCACATATCGACAATCAAACGGGTCAAAGCAAAATGGTAGACATCACTTTAAAACCGATCACTGTTCGAACGGCCAGAGCTCGAGTTCTCGTGAAATTGGGTCACGAACTACTAGACCGGATCGAACGCAACCAAATAGCCAAAGGAAATGTTTTGACAGTGGCCAAGACCGCTGCCATAATTGGAGCCAAATGGACAAGTCATTTGATTCCGTTGTGCCATCAAATCGCTTTAGATCATGTTGATGTAGAATTTAGAGTTGAAAATGAGAATTTAATAATTGAGACTGAGTGTCGAGCCACCCACAGGACGGGAGTCGAAATGGAAGCGATCACGGCTGCCATGATCGCCGCAATAACCGTTTACGATATGTGCAAAGCAGTGAATAAATCAATAATTATTCATCAATGTCGTTTGGTGATGAAGGAAGGAGGCAAATCAAGCTTCAAACTTTTAGAATAAATTGATACGAGAATTTTGATTGAAAGTGTGAAATACTTTTTTTTTTTAACATTTTTTGAAAAGAAAGAATCTATTTTCAATTGGTGTTGACTCCACAATCAACATTATCGACACTGAAGCAACTCGATAAGTTCGAAAATCCATTTGCTCATCATCTCTGTTTGAACCATTGTTCATTGATGAATCACCATCTAATCCGATCGATTGATTTTTTTCAGATTCTGAAACAACATTCATTTTGTTATCTTCTGCACACAGAAACCATGACAATTTTTTAGAACATTCGCTCTGATCACTGGTTAAATGAGCCATGAATTTGAGCATTACCGAAAGACGTTTAAGCACTTGACAATCGTTTGAGCAAAGTTGCTCCGTCGATGTTAGAAAAAATGAATTGGCTTCATTCCCACTGAAATAAGCGATTAATAAATTGTCATCGTAATCTTTCAAGCTAAAAGGAATGTTTAAACACAGAAAGCAAAGAAGGAAATTAAAAAAAAAATTTTTTTCTCTTTTTTTCCCTCTTTTTGCATTATTTTCATTCCTTTTCAAGCTCTTCGAGTTGAGCACCAAACTTTTCCAATAGCCAAGGATGTTGTCGTCCTAGTTGGCGGATCTCTTCAATCAAGGACTGCTTTTGCTGTTCCGAATCCTTGATTTGATTTTTGACCATCGATTGGATTTGTCGATGGTTTAGTTGTTCGGAAATCTCTTCGAATCCCTTCATGATCTCGGTGACCAGAGATGATTCAGTGCTTAGTTCATCGTGATTGTCTGGCGAAGAGTTTCGTTCTTCGATTCGAACTTTTTCCAATGCTTCTCGAAGTTCCTTCCATTGGTTCAAGGCTTTGGTCTTGAATGTTTCACGAGCCTGGAGAAGTTGATCCACTGTACTCTCATCGTTCGACAGTAATTGCTCTGGATCGTTCTTCAAGAAGATCGGCGACGAAGAGAGAGAAAAAAATGAAACTATATTTCAACAGAGAGAGAAAACTCTAGCTTACCAGAAAGTTTTGAATTTGTTCGATGCTCCAATCGATGTATTCGATACCAACGTTTTTCTGTTTAAAACCACAACCAGCCGAAGTGGCCAGTTGTTGGCGAACCTTCTTCAACGATTCGATTTTTGGCAAAGCCACCAAGGCCAATTCGGCTTGCTGGTATTTTCCAATCAACTCTTCCTTTTTTGTCTCTCTCTTCGGTGATTCTGGAGTCCAATTGTTGAACGTACTCGGCGAACAGCATATCATCCTTCACTGTTTCTTTGGTTTGTTGGTCGGTCTCCTCTAGGACCTTGAGATTTAAATCATTAAACATTAGAATTTGGATAATGGACAGACCTTCAAGCTGGCACTCAAGCTCTGAAACTGAATCTTCATCTGGAGTTCTCTTTGATTGATTTCGGTCAGTTTTGAGTCGACAAGCTGTTGAATTTGCTGACCTAAGCTCATCTGGCTTTCGATAGGATCCTTGAGAACCATTCTCAAAAAAAAATAGTTCTCTTCGCAGTGGTTCTCCAAAGCCTGTTTCAGCTCATCAAAGCTCGGATTTTCGCTGTAATCATCGCTCAGAGCGCTGACCGTTGTGGTTGGATCGGTAGCTCCGCTACACGACAAAACATCAGCCTTCAGAGCCTTGTAGAAAGGCCTGATCCTATATTTGATTAACAGGGCAATAGGCCAAAGGCATTTGTGAAACTCCTCCTCCGACCGGTTGATCCGATCCAGACTGGATCTCTCCAAACGAACCGAGAACGATAGTTTCTTGGCTAATTGACCAAAAACTGATACCAACCGATCGGAGGTGGTGTACTCGAATGACACAATCCTGGTGCAAATTGATTTCATCAAACAATCAAGTAAATTGATCAAACCCCGAAGCGTCGGTTTCTGCGTGAACTGGTAGAAATCGAAATCGACATTGGCCACCCGGACATAGTCATCGATCTCTTCGCAACACTCGTGGAAGCTCAACATTTGAACGTCCGATGAAGTCAAGCTGAAACTGGTCGGGGTCAAAGAATTCATTGTTTTATTGAGAGAAAACAAATCAAACAAAAATCTTGTGAGCTCTTGCTGACCGCAACTGTTGTTAATTATAGCGTAAATTTCTTTGAGAAAAAAAAAACAGTCAAGTTTACCAAACAGAATATGAATTTTCATATGCATTTTTTAACCACTTAAAGCACCTATTATTTTATTTTAAAATTATTTTAAAAATTACTTATTATTATTAAATACCTATTCATGCCCGAACTGGGTTCGGGCAATCGCAAATTTGCACGCTATGCATGCCCGAACTGAGTTCGGGCAAATGCGTAAAGTGGTTAATTTACGAAACTTTACGTTTTCATGTCATATGCATAATTTTAAAAAAAAAAATTTTTTCTTTTTTTTCCCCTTTTTGCATTATTTTCATTCCTTCTTTTTTTTTTTGCTCTCTGTTTTTAAAATTTTATAAATTGAAAATAATTTATTATATTTTATAATTTATTTGTATTTATTGAAAACTGTTGGAGAAAAAAAAAATCCGGTACAATCAATCTAAACTCAGTCGACTGTTGATTTCAAAAATATGTCCTTTTTTGGCTAGTTCTCGAACAATTTGTGCTAAATTGTGACAATCATCAATACCAGAATTTTTTAACGTTGATCCATGGTCTCATATAAGGTAAAATTTCAAAATTACATAGTTTACACCGTTTGAAACCACTGCCACCAGAATCGTTGAATGAAACAGCCGTTCTATATCGTATAGATAATTTTGTCGGCACCATCGGATTTATAGCTTCAATGACACGTCCATTCTGCTTCGGCTGCAATCGTATCGTTTGACGGCTGATGGACATTCGAAAGTATTTTTTCTTTTTGCTTCTATGTATCTAATTTTGAATTTTTCAGTTATGCCTGTTTGGCAAGGAAGAGATTTCATTGCGAAACATCATTCGCTGACAGCGCAATGATAATGCGAGTTTAGAAAGAGATCTGATCGATACTGTGGCCGAAGCTTTGAGGCGAAAAAAACGACAACACGCTGGTGCCAAGAAAATCTGCACAGAAACCAACAGGCCTATGATTTTGATTGGTGGGTAAAATTAAGGAAAAAAATAGGCAAAAAATTTGGTAAACAGTTTTTTTTTCTATTTCTTGTTTTTTGATAATAACTAATAACGTTATTGTTGTCAGACAAACCTGGAATCCAAAATCTGCTGTGTCAGAGACGATACTTTTCTTCAAAAAATTTTGATGATGAAAAAATCAGTTTTTCACATATCGACAATCAAACGGGTCAAAGCAAAATGGTAGACATCACTTCAAAACCAATCACTGTTCGAACGGCCAGAGCTCGAGTTCTCGTGGAATTGGGTCACGAACTACTAGACCGGATCGAACGCAACCAAATAGCCAAAGGAAATGTTTTGACAGTGGCCAAGACCGCTGCCATAATGGGAGCCAAATGGACAAGTCATTTGATTCCGTTGTGCCATCAAATCGCTTTAGATCATGTTGATGTAGAATTTAGAGTTGAAAATGAGAATTTAATAATTGAGACTGAGTGTCGAGCCACCCACAGGACGGGAGTCGAAATAAAAGCGATCACGGCTGCCATGATCGCCGCAATAACCATTTACGATATGTGCAAAGCAGTGAATAAATCAATAATTATTCATCAATGTCGTTTGGTGATGAAGGAAGGAGGCAAATCAAGCTTCAAACTTTTAGAATAAATTGATACGAGAATTTTGATTGAAAGTGTGAAATACTTTTTTTTTTAAACATTTTTTGAAAAGAAAGAATCTATTTTCAATTGGTGTTGACTCCACAATCAACATCTTTCACCATTATCGACACTGAAGCAACTCGATAAGTTCGAAAATCCATTTGCCCATCATCTCTGTTTGAACCATTGTTCATTGATGAATCACCATCTGGTCCGATCGATTGATTTTTCTCAGATTCTGAAACAACATTCATTTTGTTATCTTCTGCACACAGAAACCATGACAATTTTCTAGAACATTCGCTCCGATCACTGGTTAAATGAGCCATGAATTTGAGCATTACCGAAAGACGTTTAAGCACTTGACAATCGTTTGAGCAAAGTTCCTCGGTCGATGTTAGAAAAAATGAATTGGCTTCATTCCCACTGAAATAAGCGATTAATAAATTTTCATCGTAATCTTTCAAGATAAAAGGAATGTTTAAACACAGAAAGCAAAAATATTTCTGACAATTCGGACAAGCGATCAACTTTTCAGATTTGATTTTTGATTGCGTCAAAAAAGATGCTTGATTTGTTCCTCTTTTACGTTTTTTTCTTTCAACCACATTTTCATCGAGCTCTTTATATAATTTAGATTTAGACAAAAAAGCCGGAAACGAATCCGTGTAGGAACACTTGAGGCATTGAACTTTGGTTAAATATCGTCTCAGAGCTGACATTGATTTGAAAAGTTGTGAATCAATTCCCGATAGAAGCAAACTGTAGAAACGTGCTTCAACTCGAAACAAAAACTCTTCTACCCGTTTAAACTTTTGTATTTCATTAAAATCACGAAGATGAGAGGCATGATTCGATAGGTAACGAGATCCTTCAAAATTGTACAAACAATAGCAAATAAAAGCCTTATCATTATTGCTCAAATCGATATGTTGACAAACTATACGGAAATCTTTCACCGAGGAAAAATCAATATTTTTCAATTGAGTTTCATTTAGAGTTTCGGTGAAAAAATTCGAGATATCCTGTAAATTTAAGGCTTGTAAAAGTCTCTTTTTTTCCACTCCTTTTTCTTGTTCAACCGGATTATTTTCTTCGCTTTCTTGATTAATTCGGTTTATACTTGATGAGCTGATAATTTGCGAAACAGATTGATTAAAATCTTGGGAGTTGAGAACCGAATTGTTCATCAATCCTTTGTTGAGGATTTCGTTTCGCAAGAGACAGGCTGAGGAGAAAACAATCAAAAACTTTTTTTTTTTTCGAAATTTCAAACACATACCAATTTTTGAATTTGGTTCTGCTCTTCGAATACATCGTCCAAATTCCAAACCATCATATATAACAAATGAAAAATTTTTAAAGTAAAATTTATCACTTTTGATTAGCAAATTGTACGCAATGATTGTGTCGAGAGGTTTCAAAACCAAAGCAACAGTTCGATGAAGACCATAGACTGAGATAAAAACAATCTTTTGCTCTTCATATGCTTTTCTCAAATAACTTTCGGTATAAATATTATTTTCATGACAGTCTTCTAGAGTGTCAAGAATTTGTTCTAATTTAATCAAGGGCATACATGGGTGTTGATCAAAAGGCTGTGCTGGCCAACAAGCCAAAATAGTACGTCGGTCCCAATTCAATGTACAGAGGACTTGTAAGGCAACATCCACTAAACTGTAAGAGCTATAAAAATTTTTTCTGATAGACGGATTGATCAAGTGATTGATGTTAAACTCTGTTAACTGCTCTATCCTTTCTTTATCTTGTTTTTCAAACGTTGGGTTCATTGAGAGATGAACAGGAGAAAAAGGTTCATTCCGGAAAGATTCGAATATCTAAAAATTTTAAATTAAAAACAAAATTTCAATTTTTAAGAAAACATACTACAATACTTGTAGCATCGCTACACCTTCGACTGAAATCTGGATTTAAAATTAATCTATGAAAACGAATAATGTCACCGGGGCGAACAGGTAAACGTTTATTTTCAGCGTTTCTATATTTTAAAATTGGAGCAAAAATTGTGAATTTTCGTCTTGTTTCGTCCATAATAGTAAGTTCTTCTTTTTCATCACTGTACATTTGTATAATCGCATGAACAGAGACATAGACTTTTTCTGACTGTGGAATAGGAAACAGATTGAAAACCTTTTCCAAAGATAAATAATTATATGAAGCTGTTTTTCCAGAACTAGAAAGAAAAATAAACAATGAATTCTCATGAGACGAAAATTATTATGTACGATTTTTTTGGAGTACTCGTTGCAGCAGGTAAAATATTTCTGTTAGAGGGAACTATTGATGAAACTTTTCATTCAAAACGATTAGATAAAACCAACCTGATCGATTCAAATTCGGGATTGATAACTGGTTGTTTTCGTTTTTGTAAACCAAAAAATGGCTTCGGTGTACTTGTAAAATTTTTCTTATTCATTTCAAAAATCAACAATTAAAAAATACATCAGATAGAAAAGAAAATTGTTTTTGAATAAAATTTTAAATCAAATTATGAGTGACTTTGGTAAATAAGTTGGGAGAACGCGCAATTTTGTTCGTTTACTGTTCGATTATGAATTCGACTATTTCAACTCATGTTTTTTATTTCAAATTTTTTTTGGAAAAAATTATTTATTGAAAACTGTTGGAGAAAAAAAATTCTGTACAATCAATCTAAACTCAGTCGACTATTGATTTCAAAAATATGTCCTTTTTTGCCTAGTTTTCGAACAATTTGTGCTAAATTGTGACAATCATCAATACCAGAATGTGGACGACCCATTGGTTGAATGTCGAGATATTTTATCATGTATGCTTGACTGGTGGGCCATTGGTTAAAGAAATCAACAAACGATCTTTTAACGTTGATCCATGACTTCATATAAGGTAAAATTTCAAAATTACATAGTTTACATTGCAGAGGGAGTATTTTTTTTAAATCCCAATCGCCTGAAAACGAAAAAAATTTCAAGTTCTTCCAAAATGAATGAAACAACCATTTACCACAAGTAACAAAGGCAAATTTAGCAATTTTTGCTCCATTTTCGTTGATCAAACAACTGTCGCAAAGCCATTGCTGAAAATCTTTGAAAACTTGAGAAAATTTATCCGAATCATCAACTGTCTCTTGTATTATGCCTGAATAGTTTATAAAATTTAGAAAATAATCAATAATTAAAAATCAAGCTAACCAGTCAATTCGGTACAAAAAGTTGTCAGATTTGGATTAATAGTTGGCCTGACGTATCGGTGAAACGTATCTTCAATTTCAAATGTACGTCCATTAAGTTTGAGCACTGGAAATTCAATAATTTCCATCGGATTCAATTGAGGCTTACCACATGTGGCCTTTAAAACAACAGAAACTAAATGTTTTCAACGAATTTTAAAAATAAAATTTCAACCTCAAAATCAAGTATCAAAAAATAATCAAAATTCTGTGCTGGATAAGAAACGACCTTCTCATTGGAAAACATTAACATTCTACGAACTAATGTGGTCGACCAAAACGATTGTGATACCATCCGATAATGGTTAAGCAAAGGTTTAAATAAATATTGACCAACATAATTCCTGATTATTGAGAAGAAAATATTAAAATACAATTTTCAAAAAAAAAACTTGCATTTAAAAAAAAAAAAAAAACTAGAAATATTTTGCAAAATTTGAATTTTTTTTTTTTTTTTGAAAAACAAAATTCAAAAAAGGCATATGTTTTGTTCTTTGTGGATCTTGCTTTCTTTACTAGATGGTGCTTATCCATTTTCAAGCAATAACAAATCATTTTTGTTTTGCCAATGATCTTAATCATGTTAATCATAAAATGAAATAGTTGAAGAGATAACAAAAGAAAAAATTGACTGCTGGAATTTTGGTAAGAAGAAGAGGAAAAAAACAAACTTCCAACATCAGAAAACAAACTTCCAAAAGACGGAAATTTTTTTTCTTTTTTGAAAAATGAATTTCGATTAATCGATTTGACTATATTTTCTTGTATTTGTTTGTTGGTATCGATTTTCGGGTTTCATTTCGGAACAATAGCATTTTTTCTGTGTTTTTTCCCATCTGTTCTCAGCATTTTTCTTTTTTATTATTCAAATTTAAGTTTTTGTTTTGATTTAAAATTTTTTTTTCCGAACCCAAACTTGTGATGGGACAAACATTGAGAGTTTTGCTGGATAGTTTCAATCGATTTGAAGAGCATGGTAGTTGTAATGGTAGCAATAATGGTAATTGCTTCCATCTTCGAAAGGCAAATAGTGAGTTGTTTTTAAAAAAAAAAAATTCATTTAATGAATTCATTTTAAAAATGTAGACATGCCAGACCTTTCATTGTGGCCACCCGAATTGAGTTTGAATGTTTTGAAAAACCTGAATGCTACTGATTTGTGCTTGGCTTCTTGTGTTTGGTCAGAGTTGGCCAAAGATGAACTTTTGTGGCAATCGCTTTGTCATTCGCAATGGAGTTATGTCGCGATTTATTTCAAACCAAAACCAGAAGATTTTTCTTACTATAAACTTTATTTGAAGTTGGACGAATTAAGTGTCACATTCAATGCCGAGGGTATTCGGGTAAAACATAATTCAATTTGATTTGAAAGAGTTTTTTAAAAAATTTTTTTCACTCACAGGGAATAAATTATTTTATTGAAGAAGAACTGATCGAAGACGAGCCTGATGAAATTGCCAAGTTGATTTTTCATGCTAAACCTTTTGATCGAGTTCAAGTTCGCTATTATTTAGAACAAAGGCCCAAGGTTTTGGAACAACTCACAGATTTATTCGATTTCACCAATCAAACATTGCCATTCGCTTTGCGTAAATATTTTGACGTTCTCGACGTTCCAAACAAATACAACCACTATTTGCATTTGTTGGTAGACAACTTTTCTCGCCGTTATTTGCAATGTAATCCAAAGTGTCGTCATCCCACCATGAAATCATTTTTGTTTTATGTTTCTCATTGATTATGTTGTCGGCTGATTTGGTGAATCCACACATCAAGAATAAAATGTCGAAGCGAGAATTTATTCGTAATGTTCGTCGTGCATTACGCGTTACCGATGACGAATATTATGGTCATCTCTATGATGATATCTATTTGCATGGTCACATTGCGGATGCCTCAATACAGAAGCTCAAAAAAGGCTCCAATCAAATCCTCTTTCAAAAACCTTTTCACACTATTTTCTGATTCATCATATATCGTTTTTGAAGATGATCATCATCATTCTCATCATTGATGTTTCGAGTCATCATGCTTCTGTTTGTGGTTTGAATCAACTGAATCAGACTCTCATTGAAAAACAACACACACATGCAGGCTCAACCTAAGCAATCTTCCGGAATGAATTTTCAAGAATAGTCTTCAACTAAATCTAGTCATGTGCAATACGCTCGCAAATCATTATTCAATCTGAGATTGATCATCACCTTTCATCATCATCATTATCTAATGAGAAGACCTTAGTCAATCACACCAAGAATGATAGAAAAGAAGCATTGTATATAATACAAAGATAAAGTATCAATTCAAGTTCTTGTGTAGTGCAACAAGATTTTTTTTTCTGAAATAAAATTATCAAAAAGATAGATTTCAAACAACAAGAAGCGAAACATATTAAATATTTTAACAAAAAATTAAAGACAAACCACAACAGGGACGAGCGGTGGACATCATTTACATTGAGTAAATTTAGTGCAGTTTTAGGTTGTCATGCACACACTTTGTTATCACAATGTTTTTCCTTTTCTGAATATTTTTTCGGTCGATTCTCTGTTTGAGGATTTTTTTCTTGGTGTATCACGTGTCTTTTATGATAAGTTTATCTTCTTCCTTTTTAATCCATTTGATAAACGATTGTACAGTTTCGAGGGCAATCTGTTTGGTGACAAAACTATCGAATTGAATGTACAGTTGAAATGTGGCGGTTTGCCAACCCAATAAAGCGCATTGTGCTCGTGTCGAACGAAGCCATAAAGTCTTGAATGATGAGCGTTGCATACGATCAATAAGAGAATAATTCAATAAAGAGAATTCATTCTGAGAGCTGGCTTGCCAAACGGCACAATGTCGAGGCGTTTGATAGCATAGATACTGTAGATTTGGTTGATTTAATTCACTGATGTTGGATCTCAAACCAAACATCGGTTCTGTAGTACGAATTTGGTCCAATTTAAATTGAATAGAATCTTTGACCTGAGGATTGTAAATTTCATAGTTTGAAAATTATTAAAATTTAAGAAAACCAACCTGACGGCATTTTTCAAAATTATTGTGATCAGCGTCAAGCAAAATCAAACAATATTTTTTATTCAAAAAAGAAATGTGAGCATGGAGAAAACGATCGGCATCAACGCGACCCAAACAAATCGGAAGCCACAAAGATTCGGTCGATGAAATTAAACTATCCGAAGCCTTAATCAAAGACAACAAAAGTTGAATGTCCGGTGGTCCAAGTCGATATTTGGTCGTATGATTGCAAACTGTTATTAGTTTAATGTCTTTGATAGGGGGAGATGATGATTCGACAGATTGAGAAGTCGATGATTCTAGCCACCAACAATTATTTTCGATATTAGTGTTACTAAGGATTTCTTTTCTGCTTGTTTCTGCACTCTCAAAGCTTTCGAATATGTCGTTTGATTCATTATCACTGGCATTGGTGGAAGACGAAGAGGAAACTGATGATATCAGTGTTGGAAAGTTTGGCTTTAAAGAACCTGAAGAAAATGATGATGATGATTTTGACAGCGGTATTGTTTCATTGATTATATCATTTTCATTGTCTTCTAATAGAAACAAAAGCGAAAAAACCAAATCACTACTTGAAACAACTGATTGATTTATGATCAAAGTAATTTGCTCTCTCAAGTTTGGATTCATCACGGCAACGGGAACATAGATACGACCCAAATTATTCCGGTTTTTATAATGATGGATATGTTTTTGATCATTCATGTAATGAGTCAAAGACTGATTGCTTTGTAGAGAATTTTTATTTGATTGATTTGTCAAAGACCTGGAAGTTGAAAGCGACGCCATGGAAGTATAAAACGATAAAACATTATTGAATGTTGTTTGTTGTCGTTGGCCTTTCACCAACTTTCGACTACGGAAAGTCATGAAACCATTCGTCACAGGATCAATTATTGATTTGATCAAGATGCCCAAAGTTTTAAAATCATTTTCTAATAATAAAAGAAAGAACTTAAAAAAAACCTAACTATCAACAGTGCTTACTGTGAATAATTTTTTTGAGATTGTAGGTTGGCGCTTGGCGAAAAATCGATTCCAATTTTTTCAAAGTTATCGTCGATATTAGTTGAGCATGAATCTGATTGATCAAAGTTTGTTCATCAAAACTGTTCGAGTTTCGATGGAATACCACCACAATGATCAATGGTGAATGGACAGAAAAATGAATGTGTAACCCATTTCTGGTAGTGATTGTACGTAATTGTTCGCTTTGTGTTTTTATAACGTAATTCACCAATGCCACACAAACACCCATCAATGTTATCGTATCCTCTCGTCTTGAGTAGCAATAAATTGGTTTACCAGCTTCGCTCATGATGAAAATGTCGAACATAGTGCCACGTGAAGCACACTCCAATAGGAAAGCTTCCAAATTCCATTTTGATGGCTGAAATTCATCCAATGAACATTTACTTTGAAATGAGCTAGGAGCTATCGATTGTACATCAGAATCATTGGCTTTATGGGAGTTGTTTGAAATTTTATCACTATTAAAATTTGAATTAGCATCGATTTCAAGATCACGAGAATTTCGGTTCATTATCATATCCGAATCACAGTTCAAAATTTGGTTTGAATCATCGTCGTCGACTAGTGTTGTCGTCGTCGTTCGATCATTGTGATTTGAAACAATGTTTATTGGTCTTGTTTCACCAGACATCATTCTAGGCATTGATTCCTAAACAGATTCATAAACAGAATAAATCCAACACTCTACAAAAAATTAAAATTAATCTAAAAGAGTAAGAAAAGAATAAATTTTTTAAAGTTTTCAATAAAATAAAATGAAAAACACCAAAACAATGTCATTTTAGCCCAATCCGTTCAAAAAAAGTCTAAATAGTCGTTCGAACGTAACGAAAAAAAATGACTTCTCGATCGTTCCATTTGTTTTTTTTTTGAAAAACCAAAAGTTCATTTTAAAAAATTTGATTTCTATTTAAAAAAAAACAACTGGTTTTGCATGATTCTTGAAAAGATGTAGCCAAAATAGTATTTGAATTTTTTTTTCTAAAGTAACTAGACTTATTGAAGGCCGTCAAAATTTTTGGCTATCGCTTCCAGTTGAATGATTATAGAACGTTACCATTATTGTTATTGAATAGAATTTTTGAAGATTTTCACTGCTATAGACATAGCTGAAGATTTTAACTCTTCTGAAAATTTTTAAATCAAAAGGACTAGGATGAAGCATATTTGAAAGAAAAAGTTGCAAAATGTTTGGCTTATTGAAGATCTGTTGAA
The DNA here is from genome assembly GCA_034190945.1 of Octodonta nipae. Lineage (NCBI taxonomy): Eukaryota > Metazoa > Arthropoda > Insecta > Coleoptera > Chrysomelidae > Octodonta > Octodonta nipae. The sequence goes on from JAVLUE010000456.1 coordinate 135,374, forward strand.
TCAACAATATAGTGACGGTGGGGGGGGTCGCTATTACCTAATTTACAGATTACAGAATTACTTTCTTAACGATGTTGACGACGAACCAAAAAAAGTTTTTCTCTTAAACGATATTTTATTCAAAAATTATAGGAAAAAAAATCACAATGAAAACAGTAGCAAAAACAGGCGGAGCACTACCAATTTGTGATTGTGAACCACAAACACTTCATCTCTCAAATATTTCAATGGCCTCAAGTATTCATTTATAGATTTTTGTACAGATTTAACTCTGAAAGGGCCAATGTGATTGATCTCTTGGGAACAGTAAAAATAATTTAAAAATTAACTTGGACTATTAAGAGAAGACCGAATTGATCATCTGATTTATAACTGAATTCTTTTCAATAACCATATTTTAAAACAATATTTTGAAAAAAATATGGTGGTTTAATAGAATTTTTCGAAATCATGGAAAAATTTATTGATGCAAACATTCGAATTCGGTTAAAACTTTTAAAAACACGTTTTTCGAATTTCAAAATGAACAAAATTTTTCATTTAATTTTTTTTAATCATTCAAAAAGTGGAACCCAATTAGAGCCGATACTTATTTCAATTTTAATTTTTCACTCGAAAACTTTAAAAATTCAGATAGTTAAACTAAACAAAAATGGCACCCAAGAAACAATCACGAAAGATTCAACAGAATATCCAAGAAACTGTCGAATCTGATGAAAACTTTGATGATGAAGAGGAATATGAATTTCACGATTTCACTGATTTTGATGTTGATCAAATGAATCACGCCTTGTTCGAGATTCATTGGCTCGATGATTCAATATCAAAGGTTCCTGTCGAGAATTTGACCAATTGCATAACTAAACTACGTGCCTATGTTAATCGTATGAATCGGATTTCTAGTAATGTCAGAATCATATTGCCAAAGAATCGAGAGTTTCATCCCAACAAGTATGAATATTTTGTCGAGAATAAAATCATAAAAAACAAGACCGTCTTTAAAATTTTCAAAAAACTCATTCCAAAACAAGGAAGTAAGTTTTTAAAGCTTTTTATGAATTTAAATCATCGTTTTGTTTTCTCATCAGAAGCTCAACAAAGAAAAAATTCTGCTGGCAAACCAAAAAAAATTGATTTGATGAATAACTGATAGAAAAAAAATGGGTGAACAAATTTCAATAACCTTAGTTTTATCATAAAGTTTCGATTTCATTTGTTAATTATTAAACCAATTATTTTCTCTAAAGCATTTTTTAATTCGTTTTTTTCTCACCAATCAAGTGTCACGTTTTCAAAGTTTTTTTTTTTTGTAAATTATCAAACCATCATGTTCGAAGTGACACGCTTGGTGTTTCTTGACCGAGTTGTGATGAATTTTATTATGAAAAATTTCAGCGAATCTGATTGATTTTTCTTCAAACACCCGTTGGTTTGCCCGAGAAATTTTTCTGTTTTTTTTTTTTTTTATGAAATTTGAAATGTTCTAAATACTGATTTTAAATTCTTTGGGTTTCTAGATTATTCCATTCAATTCCATGAATCCAATCCAGAATTTTGAAGAGTTACGCACAACGCCGCTAGATGTCATTCAGGGTTTTTAGAATATTTTAATCATCTGAAATGTATTCTTTCATTCTAAAATTCTAGAATAATGAACGAAAAAAAAAAAAAAAAATCTTGGATACCAAATAGAAGATCAATGTTTTGTCGATGAGGCTGGTTCTTTCTTTTTTGTTTAATCTTTAAACTTGTTTTTGAATTTGGAGAAATTTTTTTTATTTAAACTTCAAAAAAATTCTATTCAAGAATTTTCTATAATTTTATTTTAATCCGTATTTGGATCCTGAAATGGTGTTTTTATGGAATTTTGTGTTCAAATCTCTTTTTTTCCAACTTTTTCAATCAATGAAATTTGAAACCTTCTGTCTTTCAATCTTCAATCGTTCGAAGTTTCCATATTTAAAAAAGTAAGCTAAAAAGTACGTTAAACTCCGAATTTTTTTTCCGTTAAATTAAATTAATTTCATTCAAAAAAAAAAAAAAAAAAATTTCAGGCAAAATGAGAAATACCATGATTTTGAACCCATCAAGACAAATCAATGTTTTCGTTACACGCGAAATGTGACCAATTGAAGAACCGAAGGAAAAAAGAAAACACTTGATTGCGTTATTATTTATTTATTTTTTTCGAATTCGAACAAATCAATTATTTTAGCTGCGAATGAATGTTTTGTTTGTACATATTGTACCACCACCTCGTACCGCCAAGCCAAAAAAAAAAAATATTCGAGACTTTTATTTATTTATTTATCCGCCATCATCAATTATATTTAAACCAAATCAAATTTATTTGATTAGTTTTTTTTTCTTCATCTTGGAGCATTCAACAAGCTTTGGAAAGGAAATTTTCTTTTGGTGATCACTCTTGATAGAGAAAAAAATCTCCACGAGCCAAGAGTCTTCTTTGGTCTTCGAACATTCAAAATCAGTGATTCTTCTTGAGAGAGCAAAACCATTTTAGATCAATTTCAAGAAAATATCAATCCAAATCAAAACCATTATCATCGATTCATTTGTCTGGTATGTCTTTTTTCATTTAATTTCATTTTTCGAATTTCGATTTGATTCAAAAATTTGATTACCTGATTATTGTTCTGTTGTGTTGATGTTGTGGAGAATTTGAAGTAGAAACTTCAACTGATTTAATTTTCTTATTATTATTCTGATTAAATTGATAACGAATAGTTGATGAAATTTAGGCAAATTAATTTGATTGGTTTTTTTTTCTTTTTTTTGGGTTTCTCCCGAAATTTTTTCGTTCAGTCCAGAATTTGGTTCCATTTTTTTTTATAGCGATATACCTGTGTTTTCTATTTATACTTCCGTTTAATAAAACCTGAAACCAGAGAGAGAGAGAGAGAGAGAGATCATGGGAAAACTCAGGGAAATTCGTGTTTCTTCTCAGTCTAACTGAAATTGAAATTAGAGCTCTTGATTTTGATATGCGATATGAATGAGACAGAGAAACCAGAGATTGAATTAAGTTAATGCTCCTCGAAGCTCACCTCCCCTCCTCCTACTACAGGGATAAAGTTTAAGGAGGTTATCCCCAGTGATATAGTGGACTTGATAATATAAAACGAAAACTGTTGTTTTGCGAAACATCATTTCAAACATCAAGCAATTATTGTAATCTGCCTGTGTGTGTGTGTGTGGCATCTCTAGATGAAACAATACTTGTTCTCGTATCTCGATAGAACGATCTTCTTTGGAAAAACATTGTTTTTTTCAAAAAAAAACCCAAAATTCATATTGAATACAAAAAAAAATCTGAACAAAATAAATAACAATGATGATGAACCGTTAATTCAACTGGAGATAAACAAACAATCCGACAATTTTGACACAACAACCAGAAATTATTTTTGAATTTCACTGAAAAAAAAATTGAATCGATAATTGAAAGCACTAATAAGTTTTTTCTCGTTGATTTCAAACCAAAATAATGATGATCATAATCAAATCAGCGCAACCACTAATTGAATGGTGGATGGTCGTTGTCATTGTCATCGTCGTCCTTGCCACCGCCGTCGTTGTTGTTTGATTTCAAAGAAGAAGAGAAACGTTCGATTTTTAATTTCATCCCAGGCAAATTTTCTCTAAAGCTCAACACTATCAAATAGAATTCAGGTAGAGATTTAAAATTAAACCATTATTTTATACCGATTTTTTTTTTCTAGAAAGTTTTTTACTCGTTGCAATCGAATCGGAAAAATTTTAGATGATGGATTTGACCAAGTCATCGAGTTATAATATGAAAAAATCTCAAATCATTCCCAACAGTACTATGCAAAGTAGTCAAAGTCAATCTACTCTGACTGAATATATCGAAAGCCCACCATCGAAAATTGAAACAAAAGAAAATATGGATGCCGTCAATGAGGAGGATGATGATGATGAAGAGGAAGAGGAGGATAAGTTCAATAGTTATCTAAGAAGTTATGATGGTTTGAAGAATCTCAATAGTGGTGATTCTGTTTTGAGTTCTGTTGTTCAACTGTCGCCATCATCGAAATTTTTGGTAAAAACTTCGAAATCGGAACTGGCAACAAAAACTACAGGCAACAAAATTAATGATCAACAGTATTCGAATCAAACCAACAACAATAATACAAATAACAAGATGAGCAACAGTTTTCGATTGATTGATCAATACGAACATTACAATCAAAATCGGTTTGTGGAACAACAATCGAATCAAAAACCAATTTCGTTTCAAGATGATTCTCAGCTATCGAATGGCTCGAATGTTCAATCGGATAGTAATCAGATTGGTCAAGAATCATCTCAACAACAAATTTATGGAGTCGAGATATTTGATGAAACTTTTGGAAATAGAAGAAGACAAGTTTGTTGATTTTGAATTCATTTCCATTGTTTTTTTTTGATTTTTAATTCTCTCAAATTTTCAAGCGTCGTAATCGGACAACTTTTTCGCCATTTCAATTGAATGAATTGGAGGCTTTGTTCACCAAAACCCATTATCCTGATGTGGTGATGCGAGAATCGTTGGCAAGGTTTGAAAGCTATTACAAAAATAAATTGTTTATTTATTTCTCATAAACAAAGCAAAATCAACTTAACTGAATCGAGAGTACAAGTTTGGTTTCAGAACCGACGTGCCAAATGGCGTAAAACAGATAAAACATCTTCCGAATTGGGAGATTGTGGTCATCACTCTCGAAAGTGTCGAACCTTCCCCACTGTTCAGTCGAATCGAAATGCTCAATTATCACAAGCTCAATCTTCACATCATCAGCAATCGCATCGTTTATCGGTTTTACCTTCCCATTCAACAATGATCACCTCTTCAAGCACCCTCTCTCACCATCATCAACATCAGTCTCTAGGTCAAGCAAATCAAGGCTTAGCAACTTCAACAAACTATTCAGCTTACAATTCGACTTTGCCACCTTTTCTCGGGTACTATCACACCACTCAACCACCATCACAAAATCATCAATCAAATCCACAAGCGTCAAACATTATGTCTGGTTTTAATAATAATAGATCGTTTGAAACTTCGTTGAACTCTTCATACTCGGCGTCATCTTTTCATCATTACCAAAATTCAAAGGCGATTGGTTCTTCTCAAAGTTTGGAAACTGCTGATCGAACTCCACCAAACGGTATCTCACTTTCTTCTATTTTATTCAATACTGGTATTAGTCAAAGTTTTACCGACCCATCAACATCATCGCTTCTGTCTTCGTTTTCATCAATAACTCAACAACCAACCTTATCTCTCGACTCTAACAGCGCTAACAAAGAACCAAAGCAACCAGAAAAAGACAGCAAGATCAGTGTCGGCTGTACTACTAATGGTAGTGAGGAAGACGAAAAATTTCAAGCCAATGAGATCGATGAAAATGATAAAGAAAATTTGAAGCGGAAAAAATGTTCCAAAACCAATCACATCGAACAGAAGGTCAAAGTTTTAGAACAAGGCAGCAACGAAAAATTTGTTGATGTGAATAATGACGTTGATGAAGACAAGAAAAATTTATTAGAAGTAGATGTTGAAAAATCGAATCAAAATAATCAAGCCAAAATAGTGAAAGATGATTCAATGGATCGATCCACAATCGATCCAAAGTGTACCATAGAGCCACGCAATTCATCAACACATTTAGACAACAACGGTATGAATCATAATAATATGACTATGCAAAATGTAATTGAGGAAACAGTTTTAAATGCCTCTGCTGTTAATGTAAACTGTTCCCATCATCCCATCATTTCCTTGAACTCTTCGGTGACCTTGCCCTATTGTGATGATGATAGTGGTTGTTGTGTGAAAAATGATTCAGTGAATAATAATAGTTTTTGTGAAATGCAATATCCGTTCCAGCACAAACACCAACTGCGGCAGCAGCAAAAACAACAACACCTATCAACATTCATCCACCAATTTCAACAACAGCAACAACAACGGTTCTCTTTTATGAACTCTGATTCTTTAACCCTTGACCAGCAACAACAACAGCAGCAGCAACACTTGTTTTATCGAGAGTTTTTTGACCCGTTTGTTTTCGTTACATAATAATAATAATAATAATGATGATGATGATAACAATAAGCATCACAATCATTACCACCGCCATTATCACCATTATTATTTGAATCAACTGAAAAAGGGTTTTGCCACCACACCACCACCATCGATCACCGGTGATAAATTTAGTAATCTATTTATTCATTTTGATCATCTAGCTGCTTCGATGTCTCACGGTTTGGAATCACCAACCACGACCACCATCCAGAGAGTTCCACCAGCAGTTTCATTAATACCGCCGAGCTTTTCTTACCATCATCAAATACTGCCACCCATGCCACACTTTGCCCAATGGACTCCTTTGATGATGGCGAATGGTTCTCATCAAGGGCAAGGTATCTCAACTAAAACATCGTTCCGAAATTTTGATGGATTACCAAAATATTTATCAATGATGAATCAAAACTTTGATTCTGGTCGGTTGAACTAGAATTGTTAATCTATTTACTAATTTTCCTATTAATTCAAAATCGAATAGGTCACGCCTTTACAAATGATCCACCTACCGCCTCTATTACCACAACAAAAGCAGCCTCTTCTTCGGCTAATAGCACTGTAGTGGAACCATTATCCACACCACTTGGCTTCGGCGATTCTCCCGTCTCGATAATGAAAGAAAATTTAAACGAAAACCATGATAGCGATAGAAAACGGAAACGAATTCAAAGTCCGATCATTGATTTGGTAGGTGATGTCGATGACGAACACAACGACAACCATCAAAATATTGAAAATGAATTAAACGACGATGATGACGATCAAACAGATAATGGTGATCATGAACAACAACCAGAAAACGACGACGAAGACGATGATCTTGACGAAAGTTTAACGAATAGTGATTGAAAAAAAAACACTAGCTTTTTTTTTTTAAAGGCGAATTGTACGCGGTGTTCAGTTTCGAATAAAGAACATTTTCCAAAGTGAAAGATGATCGTTTTCTGATGTTTTCAACGCATTGTTTATCTCTATTAATTGGTATCTCTTTTATGTGTGTGTGTGTGTTTTTTTTTGTTGAGGATATTTCAATTAAAAAAAACTAAAATTCAATTTTTTTAATCAATAACTTTATTAATTCAAGCTTGTAATTTGTAAATTTTTTTTTCTATTATTCATTTGGAACAAAAACATAATGATGATAATAAGATGTTTTTTTTACGGTTATTCCCATGAACACCGGTTACCTGAGGTGAGAAGAACAAAGTGGAAATAGCCAATTCATGATTTTCCAGTCTCAACACCACCACTATCCTCTTTGTTGGTTTCTATTTCGAATTTGTTGTCCTCGATACCGGAATCTTCGGGATTTTCTTCTTTTGGTTTTTTCGGGTAAACCAAAAAATCTTTCAAGCAACTGGTGGCATCGTTCAATTTGGCCCGAACAATGGTGGTGGTTTTGACTTCTTTCAATTCAACTGAAAACAAAAAAAAAATCAGAAATTTTATTTTATTCTTTTATTTCAAAAAAGCTCAACCAATGGTCATTGGATCATTATCATCTTCCAAACAGATCTTTTTGTTCTTGGTCCGAGAGTTTTTTCCGGTACTCTTCTTGGCTCGAGAATATTGTTTTACCACTCTCTTTTCGGTTGGTTTTTTCTCTTTGTTTCCTCGTTCAACTTTGAAAGGATCACTCTTCTCAATTGGCTGATCCATTGTTTTAGGTTTGGCAATGATTTCATAAACTGTTTTTTTATTTTCCATTCTTTCGGCCACAGTGTGATTGTATAATTGGCTATCAAACTCTTCTACTGTTTTGGGCAAAACAATCTTATAATTGATCCATCGATTTCGAGAAAGACTATTGACAAACTGACGTAACTTTGCAATGCACATCGATAGATTCCCTATAGTTTCCCAGGTTTTCGTATTATCAAGCCATAAAACTTTGAATCGAGGTATTTTTTCACCCTTCTCATCATCATCGAAGCCAAATTTTATGATTTTTTTAAATTCATAGTGGTCAGATTTCGAATCGGTTATTGCTTTCTTAGCCATTATTATTACTGACAAAATTGAAGAAATGAAACAAAGAGTTATTAATGTTTGTTTTTTGAATTCAAGGTTTTAAAATTTTTAAAGAAAAAAAATTTGATTTCGAAGCTGATGCAAATTAACCGCCAATTTTAATAGTGAGAACAAAAAATGAAATGTAGAACGAAATAGAACCGAAGGTGAACCGCTACCAATGATTCGGTGGAAGAAAATAAAACACCTAACAGCACATCAAGTATGCAGACACAGGGAAAAAAGAACATTGAAAAGCAAAAACATCGAACATCAAGCCGATCGAGTTATCATTTCATTTTATTCAGTTCATCATTCTATTCAAACAATATTGAAATCGAAAATTCTTTTAGATAAAAAGTATGAAGTTCGAAAATCGAATCTTTCTGCGGCATGCTAACATTTTTTCAACTTACTAAGCTTGTGTTTTCTACACATCACTTCAAAATGATGTTCATTCATTACAGCAAGAGAAAGTGAAAAAACGACCAAAAGTTCCAATTTCGTAGTCCTCGGGTATTGAGAAGAAGAATTTTTCAAAAAAAAGAAAAATGTTTCTATTGACTTGATCACAATAAAAATCTTCGAATTAGAATTCAATTTATAATTTTTTGCTGGATTGTTGTAAATTGATGAAAATCATTTATTTCATGGTTGTTTGGAGAAACACCGCCCGTTCACTTTTGATTGATCTCATGTTTTTTTTCAAAATTTCTGCTCTCTGGTTAAATTTCGTTGGAAATTTTTTTGTTTGATGTTAAAAACTACCACCACCACAACAACAAATCAACGAATCAAATAATCACCTGTGCAAAATGTCATCGAATTTTTTTCTTGAAATGACAACAGAAAAACTTCGACAGTATCGTGGTGGTGGTGGCGTGAGGCTAGAGAAACAAGGCCACCCAACATGAGAAACCCAAAGATGATCAGCCAGAATTCCGATTTCATTTTTTTTTTTTTTCGAAGAAATAGGCCGAAAAAAGGGGTTTTAAAGAATCAGCCGATCATTGTTTTCATAAACTTCAAAGATTTTCTCAAATTTAAACCTTGACCTCGATGCGATTGATTTGTACCACTTTGGTTGGTAACACAGATCTTCTATCATCATCACCTGTTTGATTTTGTTTGATTGTTCTTACAGAAGTTTCACTTTTATCTAGTTTATAATGAGTGGTGTGATGTTGTGTGTTGGCTTGTGGATTGTGTTGGTTATGCTTCATAAAATCTTTCATGGCTTTCATTTTCAAAACACTCAAACTATCAAAACATGTTATGAAAAAAAAACCATTCTGATTTCCAGAACTTTTCAATGGTTTTTTAAGAACTTGTGTTTCATGGAACAGCAATGAAGCATTATTTGTTTTGTATTTTGAAATTAATCATTTTATTTGTTATTTTAGTTATTTACAGATATTTTATTAACGATTGTTTTAGTTTGGCCGATCCGGTGGATTAATAAAAACAAAATTTGGATAATCAAAAAAGTGGAAAGGCAATTTGGATTCGATAAAAACTTTGTACAAGCAAGCTCTACATTGACGCCAATGGTCTTCGAAAGTGAAATCTTCGACAATATTCAAACAACTAAATGGTATTGCATAGAAATCTCTGTTGTGGGCTCGATCGGTGGCGTAAAGTTCGGTGAAATAAAGTTTATTGATTGGACTAGCCCATCGGATAATACGTCGACCAAATGTTATGATCTCGTAACAAAGCCAACAAAGGCGTGGATAAGGTATCTTTCGAACTGACATTGGACGTTGAAATGCAAACCCATTGGGACAATCCAATTCACAAACAAAACAAAACCTATAATCTTTGGGAAATTTTGAAAACTTTGACAATTGATGGATCCTGAAATTTTGGATCATAAGATTTTTTGGTTGCTTTTGAAATTTTCGTGTTTTACCATTGTCCATTGGATAAATTTCTTTTTTTTAATCGAACTATTTGAAAGACACGGATACCATTGAAATGGCCTTGCAGAATGGCTCTTGGTGATCTTAAGAAATTTATCATAGTGATCAGTTTTTTTAAATACGGTTCCTTCATTGGACGGAACAATCCTCTTTGGAAAAAATGAATTGAAGTTTATGTTTTCAATGAGAAAAGATTACTTGGGAGTTGTATACAATGAGAATGATGCCAGGAAAGTGTTCTTCCTGGTCATATTGTTTTTTAAATTCATATTGATGTAGTGTTTAAGCTCTTCTTTCTGGATACTGGAAACCAAAAACATTTGAACTATTATTTCATTGAACCAACATACTTCTCCAAATAAAGTTCTTTCAAGAACTGGTATTCGCTCTCATTGGTCTCATGAAGGCGGCATGTCCTCCTAAAAACGGGATTAATAAGAATTAACGACAATAGTGAGAAAATTTCCAAGTTCCTCTCAAAAATTACGTCGAGTTTCTATCTGGGAAAAGATGTTCGACTAAATGAGGACTCATATCTTCCATTAAAGTTTCGAAACAATTATCGACTATAACTCGGCATTTTTGGCAAACTTTATTGGAATTTTTGAAGAATTCATCAGCTGGATTTGTTTTGCAGAATGTACATTTTCCAGTCAACTGTTGTCTACGTATTTCCAGTTCTATTTCCACGCTATAGTTGACATTTCTGTGTCTTTTGGTTGGAAGGCCTTGTGACCGGGTTCTTTTTCTTCGAGTTCGCCAATTCTCCTTATTCCGAATCACTCGTCCGGATCGAAATATTTTGACATCTTCTTCTCCCTGAACTCCTCTTCCTCCAGGTTGATTGAAAACAGTTTCGAACACTCTTATTGATTTCAATTGAGGAATCGATTGTTGTTGTTGTTGTTGGTTTTTTATTTTCTGAGAATGGAGAAAAAAATTTGTTTTCTGGAACTGGTTTAAAAGCCATTTTATTGTTGGATCACATCTAGTCGATATTTTATTACTGAGCGAATGGTTTTTATTATCGTTCGAAGAATGAGATGAATAAATAGAATAAGTCAAACTCATTGAGGCTATTGTTATTGATGAAATTCAAAGTTTTAAAAACTGAAAATCATTCATATTTAAAGAAATTTGAGACCTGAATTTAATCTGAAAATTTTGAAAAATTCGAAATTTTCAAAAATCAAAGGCAAATCAGTATATATAGCCTTACTGTTTTTCAAAAAATAGAAAATCTATTAGTTTCACTCAAACATTGATTCGATAAAATGATCGAAAACAATTGGGGAAAAAACTGAAACATCATGGAAATAGCCATGAATAGAAATTTTATAGAATCGGGCTCCCAGAAGAATTATTTGGAGAAATCTATCAAATCTCAATCAATACAGTCATTTGTTAGTTCTATTTTTTTAACAATATTTGTCCTTTTCACTGTACGCTGTCAACATAAGTAAATTACTCAACACTTTTGATTTTGATTTTTTTTTCAGTTCCTCCTCACCTGAATATTTTCATCGATTTTTACCTGTATGGAAAAAGTTAATCTATTCTAGAAAATCGCATCCTGGATCGCTTTTATGATTTGTGCATGGCTAACATATTTTTCATTGAAAATTTTTTTTAGCTTCTATTTTACAATGTAATTAAGAGCCAAAAGAACTTGAGAACTTTCCATTGTTTTCACTCTAGTTCTCGACATTTAAACTTTTTTTTCAATTTGGATCAGATGAGCAATTATTTTTTTTTTCTAAAAGTTTTTTCTGTTTTTTTTTTCAAATTTGGCTTATCTTCTTTTCTATTAGTTTAAACCTCAAACACGATGTGAAATTCTGGATTTTGATAAATTTAAAAAAATGCTGATTATAGCCTTGCCAATTTTGAAGAAATTCGAAAGTTTTTGAAATTTTTAAAAGTTGTCTAAATTAATTTCATGCATTGTAAAATTATTTATCAATAAACAGAATTAAAGATTCAATGAGAGATCAAAGGAGCCCTGTTCTGTGATTTCAGAATAAAATTGAATATGACCGGTTCATTATGGAACCAAATACTCTGGTGAATCTTTCTATTCCGCATTGAAATTTTTGGTAATCTAAAAAAATCGTTTTAAATATCGATAGTAGTGCCAGTACTGTAATGAGTAAACCTTGTTCATCACTGATAAGCTTCGTTCAATCGATGACATTGAAAATGACTTTCTAAGTGAAAAACTTTCATGGTTGACAGTCACAGTGAATGACTAATATGTGCTTCACAGAAACCAATCTTTTTTTAACTTTGATCACATCGAGTCATTTTTTGATTGATCTGAGTCAGTTTAGTCAGTAAGTTTTTATCAAAGCTATTTAAATGTTTTTCAAAGTTGTTTTTCAAAATTATTTGAGAAGCGTGGTGTAAAATTGGTTATCATACCAGTATTAACAAAGGTTCAACCATAATAGATGATTCTAATCACCTAAACCATTTTTCAAACAATCATCCGTTAATTGAATGTTATTCGGCAAAAGCCAACAAAACATCTACTGTTACTGCCAACAGTTTTATTCTTCCATCTCAGTCATATTTGTGTTTGTTGAACAAAACTCTTTATTGTATCGTTTCAAAATTGCTGCCATGCAATTTCAGTGAAAGGTATGATTATCATGGAATAATATTTCGAATAACATGGTTTTTCAGAGTGATTTTAAAAAAACGTCGTTTATTATTCATAATTCCGTTGCTACGCCATTTGATTTGTTGAATGAGCCATCTGTCTATAATTATTCAGTCGGAGTTGCATCTGGTGACCATCAATTACATACTCTGAAAAATCTTCAAATTGAACTAATCAACACATTAGAAAAAATTCAAGAGAATATTTTATCAAATCTCAATCAATGCAGTTATTTGTTAGTTCTATTGTTTTATCAATATTTGTCCTTTTCACTGTACGCTGTCAACCTAAGTAAATTTCTTTCAACACTTGATTTTGATTTTTTTTTTAAGTTCTTCCTCATCTGAATATTTTCATCAATTCACAATCTCAGCATCGATTTTTACCTTGCGAGTTGATTTCATTCAATTCGACTTTTTTTTATGTATTCGGAAAACGAGCTTTGAAAAATGCTTTTCATTTGTATTTGATCACATTTAACCAAACGGCTGTCATAAAATCGCATATTTTACATTCTATGATCAAGGTTCTCATTGATCTTTTTATTCAATTTTACTAATATTTTTTTCTCAACAGACATTCAAAATTCCACTTTGTTTCAAATATTCTTGTTCTCTTCAAAGCACATGGAAATCGAATAAAAATTATTTGATCAAAACACTTGAAATGGGCCTACAACTTGCTCGAAAAACACGTAAGATTTGACTTATTTCAGCAAATCAATTATTCATTGTATTATATTTAATAGCTAATAATTTTATCAGCATTTGGGCCGGTCTTGCTTTAACATTTGAAGGATTTTTGTTTTCTATTAATAAACCGCCTACTAATCAAACAATGGAAGAACAGCAAATAGATGAAATGCTTGATGTCAAAGTCGTTGAGTTGATTCACAAATAATCACTCACGCTCAACAAATTGCCAAAAAGTTTTTACTTCAAATAGTTTCAATTTTAAATCGAGGTTCGATTCATTCTTCTTCCATTACTTCGCCAATCGGTATTTCTATCAACACGATTTGAAAGTATTATTTAATTTTATCATTTTTTCATCAGAATCTGAATACAATCGAAAGCTCCGAGATTTTGCAAGGATTTGTTTTCAAGTTTTGTTACAATTTTCATTTTTCGGTCCGAAAGGCAATCCAGATTTATTTATCAAGTCTAATCCTAACGAAAAATTACCAGAACACCAAACGGTTGGTATTGTCAACAAATTGCATTCATTTTAAAACGTTTCAATGATATGTTAAAGATGAAAAACTTTTTTAAACTTGTTTTAAAAGCTTTAGACACTTTGGTTTCTTCGTTAAAAAAATTTTCATCAGAAAGTATTGAAACGCAAGTCTGGACTCAACTTATTGAGCTCTATCCAAAAATTTTACCATGTCAAACTGTCCTCAAGTGAACAATTCAATTCGTGAGGTTTTGCACCAATACGCCTATTTACTTCAATGTTCACCGATCGCATTCAGAAGTGAATTGCAAAACAAATGGTAATGTGGTTGAATCTTGACCGAATCATTCAAAAATCAAAAATTTTTTGAACGAATTGAACAAACAGAAGCAATTCAAAAATAAAATCAGTACTGAAATCGATCTCTAATTCTCTACATATTTTTTAAATTTTCGAAAATTTTATTGAATTTAATTCTTGAAATGGTTTTGATTGAACAGTTTTTTGAAATATCAAATTTTGATTTTTAAACAAATAGAATACAACAGCTCTAAATCTAACTTATTGAATTAGTAAAGCTTGGGTATTATTATATTTTGTACAGATTATCTTGCCCGTTCTCGTTTATTCTGAGAAACTTGACTAATTATTTGCGAGAGCATTTCGCTGCGGAAGTGTGTGTCTTAAAACCATTGTATACATTGAATTGTTCTACTTTGGATCACCGTTTTATTTGGATGAATATTCTTTGACTGGTTTACATTGAAAAACTTTCATGGACAGTCAGGTTCTCAAAACTGATTAATAATAACTTTGCCAACTTGTTACTTTCTTCAGATTTCACAAAGTAATAGTCAAAATGAAATTTTCTTTAACTGTTTGTTTAAAATGAGTATTCTTTGTGTTGTTCATGACTATCACCGTTTTATTTGATGAATATTCTATGACTAGTTTACATTGGAAAATGACTTTCTAAGTGAAAAACAGTGAATGACTAATATGTGCTTCATCGAAACCAATCTTTTTTTTAACTTTTATCACATTGAGTCATTTTTTGATAACACAATAACAATATCTAAAGTACAAAATAGAAGCCTGGTGTAATGAGGCAAACCTTCGTCACCACTGATAAGCGCTGACTTTGAGTTCAAACACACACACCATACAGCATGCTGTTTCCTTTGTGAAAACCTTCATTCATTTATCATCAGACCACAATCAACTTGTTCCATTTTTTCTGTAATGTAAGTATTTTATTTTATTAAAATAAATGTGTTTTATTTTAAAACTAGCCCATTATTGATGCTAAATCTGATTTTCAAATCATAGAAAACAATTTTACAAGCAAAATCAAATTTTAATCAAATAGGCTAGATAAGATGAAATTGATCTAACTAATTCTAACCAAATTTAATCGTCTTTTTTTTTATAGATTTTGTACTTGATTGTGGTCGGTGGCTCATCAAACGTATCTAAGCTGTGTTAAACAGCTTAATTTTTTGTAAACTCTTCCCATGAATTGATCTCTTCATTTTTTTCCATGAATTGGGTTTTTTTGTTTCGGATTCTGTCTCATGGCTTCTATGCCATCAGGACAGAACTAGTAAAAAAAAACTTTTTTTCCTATATTCATGGACTAAAATGAAGTGATCAGAAGATCATGGAAGAATAAAATTGTAATTTTTTTTGTAAATTTTAAATTTTTTGTAAATTCTTCCCATGAATTGATCTCTTCATTTTTTTCCATGAATTGGGTTTTTTTGTTTCGGATTCTGTCTCATGGCTTCTATGCCATCAGGACAGAACTAGTAAAAAAAAAACTTTTTTTCCTATATTCATGGATTAAAATGAAGTGATCAGAAGATCATGGAAGAATAAAATTGTAATTTTTTTTTGTAAATTTTAAATTTTTTGTAAATTCTTCCATGAATTGATCCTTCATTTTTTTCCATGAATTGGGTTTTTTTGTTTCGGATCTCTTCTTCTATGCCATCAGGACAGAACTTAAAAAAAAAAACTTTTTTTCCATATTCATGAAAAATGAAGTGATCAGGTTGGAAGAATAAAATTTAATTTTTTTTGTAAATTTTAAATTTTTTGTAATTCTTCCATGAAATGATTCTTCATTTTTTTCCATGTTGGGTTTTTTTTGTTTCGGATCTGTCTCATGGCTTCTATGCCATCAGGACAGAACTAGTAAAAAAAAAACTTTTTTTCCTATATTCATGGATTAAAATGAAGTGATCAGAAGATCATGGAAGAATAAAATTGTAATTTTTTTTGTAAATTTTAAATTTTTTGTAAATTCTTCCCATGAAATGATCTCTTCATTTTTTTCCATGAATTGGGTTTTTTTGTTTCGGATTCTGTCTCATGGCTTCTATGCCATCAGGACAGAACTAGTAAAAAAAAAACTTTTTTTCCTATATTCATGGATTAAAATGAAGTGATCAGAAGATATAAGAATAAATTGTAATTTTTTTTGTAATTTTAAATTTTTTGTAATTCTTCCCATGAAATGATTCTTCATTTTTTTCCAAATGGGTTTTTTTGTTTCGGATTCTGTCTCAGTTCTATGATCAGACACAAATAGTAAAAAAAAAACTTTTTTTCCTATATTCATGGAAAAATGAATATCGAAATTGGAAGAATAATTTTTTTTTTTGTAAATTTTAAATTTTTTGTAAATTCTTCCCATGAATTGATCTCTTCATTTTTTTCCATGAATTGGGTTTTTTTGTTTCGGATTCTGTCTCATGGCTTCTATGCCATCAGGACAGAACTAGTAAAAAAAAAAACTTTTTTTCCTATATTCATGGATTAAAATGAAGTGATCAGAAGATCATGGAAGATAAAATTGTAATTTTTTTTGTAAATTTAAATTTTTTGTAATTCTTCCCATGAAATTCTTTTCCATGAATTGGGTTTTTTTGTTTCGGATTCTGTCTCATGGCTTCTATGCCATCAGGACAGAACTAGTAAAAAAAAAACTTTTTTTCCTATATTCATGGATTAAAATGAAGTGATCAGAAGATCATGGAAGAATAAAATTGTAATTTTTTTTGTAAATTTTAAATTTTTTGTAAATTCTTCCCATGAATAGATCTCTTCATTTTTTTCCATGAATTGGGTTTTTTTGTTTCGGATTCTGTCTCATGGCTTCTATGCCATCAGGACAGAACTAGTAAAAAAAAAAACTTTTTTTCCTATATTCATGGATTAAAATGAAGTGATCAGAAGATCATGGAAGAATAAAATTTTTGTAAATTTTTTTTGTAAATTTTAAAAGATTCTGTAATGGCTTCTATGCCATCAGGACAGACTAGTAAAAAAAAAACTTTTTTTCCTATATTCATGGATTAAAATGAAGTGATCAGAAGATCATGGAAGAATAAAATTGTAATTTTTTTTTAAATTTTAAATTTTTTGTTTTCCATGAATTGGGTTTTTCCCATGTTTCGGATTCTGTCATCATGGCCTATTGGGTTTTTTTGTTTCGAACTGTCTCTCTTCTTTTTCCATCATTCATGGATTAAACTAGTAAAAAAAAAACTTTTTTTCCTATATTCATGATTAAAATGAAGTGATCAAAAAAATCATGGAAGAATAAAATTGTAATTTTTTTGTGATGAATATTCTATGACTAGTTTACATTGAAAAATGACTAATATGTGCCTCATCGAAACCAATCTTTTTTGAACTTCGATCACATTGAGTTCAAACACACACACCATACAGCATAAGTTTTTTCATATTTTTTTAAAAACGGTGCTGTTTCCTTTGTGAAAACCTTCTTCCATCTATCGATTTGTTCAATTTTTTTCTAATGTAAGTTTTTTTTTAATTTATTTAAAAACTAGCTCAATCTATTGATGATGCTAAATCTGATTTTTAAATTATAGAAACAAATTAGATTTTGCTTGTAAAACAATATTATTTTTTTTTGAATACAAATGTGGAATTTGAAAAATCAACATTTATTTTCATAATATGTGTTTATGTGATCTACTAACATTCTAATGTCTAAATGTCTAAAATTTTGAAACTAAATGTTGTTTTCTTCAAATAACCATTTTATTCAGTCAAAATATTGGCTTGAATTTTGTTTTTTTAAAAAGTAAAAAGTGTTTACAAGCAAAATCAAATTTTAATCGAATATGCTAGATAAGATGGAATGATCTCTCGAATTCTAAGCAAGTTTAATCGTGTTTTTCTATAGATTTCACAATTCGGATTCAAAAACGACTGTGGATGGTGGCTCATCTTGACACCTTGCTCGAAGACGTCTAGGTATTTAAGCTGTGTTAAACAGCTAAAATTTTTGTAAATTTTTTTTTCGATTTTTGTAAATTCTTCCATGAATTGATCACTTCAATTTGTAAATTCCATGAATTGGGTTTTTTTCATCCGGATTCTGTCTCATAGCTTCTGAGCCCTTAAAAGTCTCAATGACTTTCAATGGCTTTCAGCTATGCCATAAGAGACAGAACGAGTAAAAAAAAAATTTTTTTTCCTATATTCATGGGATAAATATGAAGTGATCAAAAAAAATCATGGAAGAATAAAATTGTTTGTAATTTTTAAAAATTTTTGTAAAATTTTCCCATGTGATCACTTCAGTTTAAAGATTCCATGAATTGGGTTTTTTTCTTAAAGGTTCTGTCTCATGGCTGCTGAGCCAATAATGAGGCTTTTAATTTTTTTTTTTTTTCAGCAATTAAAAGTCTCAATGACTTGGCATTCAGCTATGCCGTCAGAGACAGAACCACTAAAAAAAAAAAAAAAAAATTTTTTTCCCATATTCATGGAATTTGAAGTGATCAAAAAAATCATGGGAGAATAAAAAATAAATTGTAATAAAAATTTAATTGTAATAAAAAAATAAATTGTAAAAATATTATATGGAATGAATAAAATTATTATATAAGAAAAATACTGTATTAAAAAAAATAGTGTATTAATACTGTATTAAATAGTGTATTAAAAATAGTGTATTAAATACTGTATTAAAAAAAATACTGTATTAAATAGTGTATTAAAATACTGTATTAAAAAAAAAATACTGTATTAAATAGTGTATTAAAAAAAAACTGTATTAAATAGTGTATTAAAAAAAAATACTGTATTAAATACTGTATTAAAAAAAAATACTGTATTAAATAGTGTATTAAATACTGTATTAAAAAAAAATACTGTATTAAATAGTGTATTAAAAAAAATACTGTATTAAATACTGTATTAAAAAAAATACTGTATTAAATAGTGTATTAAATACTGTATTTAAAAAAAATACTGTATTAAAATAGTGTATTAAATACTGTATTAAAAAAAAAATACTGTATTAAATAGTGTATTAAATACTGTATTTGAAAAAAAATACTGTACTGTAAAAATAGTGTGTATTAAAAATAGTGTGTATAAATACTGTATTAAAAAAAAATACTGTATTAAATAGGGTATTAAAAGTGTATTAATACTAAAAAAAATATCTGTATTAAAATACTGTATTAAAATAGTGTATTAACTGTATTAAATATACTGTTTAAATACTGTATTAAAATAGTGTATTAAATAGTGTATTAAATACTGTATTAAATAGTGTATTAAATACTGTATTAAATAGTGTATTAATTACTGTATTAAATACTGTATTAAAAATAGTGTATTAAAATAATGTATTAAAAGTGTATTAGTGTGTATTAATGTATTAAAATACTGTATTAAATAGTGTATTAAATACTGTATTAAATAGTGTATTAAATAGTGTATAAATTAAAATGTAAATACTGTATTAAAAATAGTGTATTAAAATATAGTGTATTAAATACTGTATTAAATAGTGTATTAAATACTGTATTAAATAATTAGTGTATTAAAAATATTATTAAAATAGGTATTGAATATGTATTAAATAGTGTATTAATACTGTATTAATAGTGTATTAATACTGTATTAAATACTGTAAAAAATAGTGTATTAAAATATTGTATTAAATAGTGTATTAAATAGTGTATTAAATACTGTATTAAATACTGTATTAAATAGTGTATTAATACTGTATTAAATACTGTATTAAATAGTGTATTAAATACTGTTTAAATAGTGTATTAAAATAGTGTATTAAATACTGTATTAAATAGTGTATCAATACTACTATTAAATAGTGTATTTAATAGTGAAATAATATTAATAATTACCATATTTAATACAGAATTTAATACACTATTTAATACTGTAATAATTCTGTATTAAAAACTATTCACAATTATTACAGAAATATATTCAATTGTGGACTAATTATGTGTACTGTTTGGGCTTAATAAATATTATTTGTTGCTTTTGTAATCAAAAATTCCGTATTAGTACGTGTCTTCGGATCGGCAGACAACGTACTAGATACGTACCTTGTACACAAGATATTAAACTCATTTTATTCAGTATAATTTTAAGTTAGATCAATCGTTTAAAAATTACAAATTTATTTTATTCTTCCATGATCTTCTGATCACTTCATTTTAATCCATGAATATAGGAAAAAAAGTTTTTTTTTTACTAGTTCTGTCCTGATGGCATAGAAGCCATGAGACAGAATCCGAAACAAAAAAACCCAATTCATGGAAAAAAATGAAGAGATCTATTCATGGGAAGAATTTACAAAAAAATTTAAAATTTACAAAAAAAATTACAATTTTATTCTTCCATGATCTTCTGATCACTTCATTTTAATCCATGAATATAGGAAAAAAAGTTTTTTTTTACTAGTTCTGTCCTGAAAAAAGTTTTTTTTTTTACTAGTTCTGTCCTGATAGGCATAGCCAAGAGACAGAATGAGACAGAATCCGAAACAAAAAAACCCCAATTCATGGAAAAAAAAAAAAAATGAAGAGAATCATTTCATGGGAAGAATTTACAAAAAATTACTTCCATGATAGTTCTGTCCTGATGGCATAGAAGCCATGAGACAGAATCCGAAACAAAAAAACCCAATTCATGGAAAAAAATGAAGAGATCATTCATGGGAAGAATTTACAAAAATTTAAAAATTACAAAAAAAATACAATTTTATTCTTCCATGATCTTCTGATCACTTCATTTTAATCCATGAATATAGGAAAAAAAGTTTTTTTTTTTACTAGTTCTGTCCTGATGGCATAGAAGCCATGAGACAGAATCCGAAACAAAAAACCCAATTCATGGAAAAAATGAAGAGATCTATTCATGGGAAGAATTTACAAAAAATTTAAAATTTACAAAAAAATTACAATTTTATTCTTCCATAATCTTCTGATCACTTCATTTTAATCCATGAATATAGGAAAAAAGTTTTTTTTTTACTAGTTCTGTCCTGATGGCATAGAAGCCATGAGACAGAATCCGAAACAAAAAAACCCAATTCATGGAAAAAAATGAAGAGATCATTTCATGGGAAGAATTTACAAAAATTTAAAATTTACAAAAAAAATTACAATTTTATTCTTCCATGATCTTCTGATCACTTCATTTTAATCCATGAATATAGGAAAAAAAGTTTTTTTTTTACTAGTTCTGTCCTGATGGCATAGAAGCCATGAGACAGAATCCGAAACAAAAAAACCCAATTCATGGAAAAAAATGAAGAGATCTTTTCATGGGAAGAATTTACAAAAAATTTAAAATTTACAAAAAAATTACAATTTTATTCTTCCATGATCTTCTGATCACTTCATTTTAATCCATGAATATAGGAAAAAAAGTTTTTTTTTTACTAGTTCTGTCCTGATGGCATAGAAGCCATGAGACAGAATCCGAAACAAAAAAACCCAATTCATTGGAAAAAATGAAGAGATCTATTCATGGGAAGAATTTACAAAAAATTTAAAATTTACAAAAAAAAATTACAATTTATTCTCCCATATCTTCTGATCACTTCATTTTAATCCATGAATATAGGAAAAAAAGTTTTTTTTTTTACTAGTTCTGTCCTGATGGCATAGAAGCCATGAGACAGAATCCGAAACAAAAAAACCCAATTCATGGAAAAAAATGAAGAGATCTATTCATGGGAAGAATTTACAAAAAATTTAAAATTTACAAAAAAATTTTTATTTCTTCCATTCTTCCATGATCTTCTGATCACTTCATTTTAATCCATGAATATAGGAAAAAAAGTTTTTTTTTACTAGTTCTGTCCTGATGGCATAGAAGCCATGAGACAGAATCCGAAACAAAAAACCCAATTCATGGAAAAAAATGAAGAGATCATTACATGGAAAGAATTTACAAAAAAATTTTTAAAAATTACAAAAAAATTACAATTTTATTCTTCCATGATCTTCTGATCACTTCATTTTAATCCATGAATATAGGAAAAAAAGTTTTTTTTTACTAGTTCTGTCCTGATGGCATAGAAGCCATGAGACAGAATCCGAAACAAAAAAACCCAATTCATGGAAAAAAATGATGAGAGATATCATTTCATGGAAGAAGAATCCTGAATGGCAATAGAAGCCATGAGACAGAATCCGAAACAAAAAAACCCACATGGAAAATTTACAAAAAAATTCTTCCATGATCTTCTGATCACTTCATTTTAATCCATGAATATAGGAAAAAAAGTTTTTTTTTTTACTAGTTCTGTCCTGATGGCATAGAAGCCATGAGACAGAATCCGAAACAAAAAAACCCAATTCATGGAAAAAATGAGAGATCTATTCATGGGAAGAATTTACAAAAAATTAAGCTGTTTAACACAGCTTAGATACGTTTGATGAGCCACCGACCACAATCAAGTACAAAATCTATAAAAAAAAAGACGATTAAATTGGTTAGAATTAGTTAGATCAATTTCATCTTAACTAGCCTATTTGATTAAAATTTGATTTTGCTTGTAAAATTGTTTTCTATGATTTGAAAATCAGATTTAGCATCAATAATGGGCTAGTTTTAAAATAAAACACATTTATTTTAATAAAATAAAATACTTACATTAGAGAAAAAATGGAACAAGTTG
Source organism: Octodonta nipae (assembly GCA_034190945.1). Classification (NCBI taxonomy): domain Eukaryota; kingdom Metazoa; phylum Arthropoda; class Insecta; order Coleoptera; family Chrysomelidae; genus Octodonta; species Octodonta nipae. The sequence goes on from JAVLUE010000456.1 coordinate 158,245, forward strand.
ATTGTGGTCTGATGATAAATGAATGAAGGTTTCACAAAGGAAACAGCATGCTGTATGGTGTGTGTGTTTGAACTCAAAGTCAGCGCTATCAGTGGTGACGAAGGTTTGCCTCATTACACCAGGCTTCTATTTTGTACTTTAGATATTGTTATTGTGTTATCAAAAAATGACTCAATGTGATAAAAGTTAAAAAAAGATTGGTTTCGATGAAGCACATATTAGTCAATCACTGTTTTTCACTTAGAAGTCATTTTTTACATTTTTTAGCCATGAGACAGAATCCGGAACAAAAAACCCAATTCATGGAAAAAAATGAAGAGATCATTTCATGGAAGAATTTACAAAAAATTAAGCTGTTTAACACAGCTTAGATACGTTTGATGAGCCACCGACCACAATCAAGTACAAAAATCTATAAAAAAAAGACTTAATTTGGTAGATTAGTTAGATCAATTTCATCTTAACTAGCCTATTGATTAAAATTTGATTTTGCTTGTAAAATTGTTTTCTATGATTTGAAAATCAGATTTAGCATCAATAATGGGCTAGTTTTAAAATAAAACACATTTATTTTATAAAATAAAATACTTACATTACAGAAAAATGGAACAAGTTGATTGTGGTCTGATGATAAATGAATGAAGGTTTTCACAAGGAAACAGCATGCTGTATGGTGTGTGTGTTTGAACTCAAAGTCAGCGCTTATCAGTGGTGACGAAGGTTTGCCTCATTACACCAGGCTTCTATTTGTACTTTAGATATTGTTATTGTGTTATCAAAAATGACTCAATGTGATAAAAGTTAAAAAAAAGATTGGTTTCGATGAAGCACATATTAGTCAATCACTGTTTTTCACTTAGAAAGTCATTTTTCAATGTAAAATAGTCATAGAATATTCATCAAACAAAACGGTGATAGTCATGAATAACACAAAGAATACTCATTTCAAACAAACAGTTATTAAAGAATTTAAAAATTTTCGATTTTTTTTTAAATCGCTAAGGCTATATAGTCAGCGATTTTGTGATTTTTTTTGAAAAAAAAATTCATACTGAGTACGCCGTCTCATGGATCAAATTGAAAGTTATAAATTTTATATTTATTTTTAGGAAAAAAATAGAATTTTTTTTTTTAAAGCAAAATGGAACGTGTTTAAAGGATCACCGTTCGCATATTGACATCAATGTGGTGTGAGATTTAAATAAATCGGTGATGCAAAAATAAAAAACAATTATTATTAATTAAATTTTTTTTTAAAATTCATCAACAAAACTAAAACCAAAAGAAAAAAAAATTCTGTAAAACTATTTAGACAATGGGTTCCGGCATTTTTTCTGTAGTTGTGACTCGATGTCCTGTCATCTATCAATGACCTTTCACCACCACTCGGTCAAACAGTGATCGAAAAAAGCTAACAGGATAGATTCTTCGAATGTCTTGGAAAACAAGAAGGCAAAAAATCAAGAGAAAAACAATTTCAATGTTTTTTGATTTTTGAAAAGCCATGACATGTCATCGGAATCACCGCATAGAGAACAGCTCATTAGTGCCATCGTGTGACATTCTTGTGTTTCGGGTACTGTGCCGATCGATGACGGAACCGAAAAAAAAAAACATTGAGATGACTGAGAAGTGAAGTTCTGCGGGAAATGTTTTCTATGATCAAATACTTCCACCAAATCGGGAATGCTTTGAAACACCCTGTTTTTTTTTATGTGTACTATATATATACTGTATTTGAGACAGTATTTGAGACAGTATTTAAGACAGTATTTGAGACAGTATTTGAGACAGTTATTTTAAATATTTTCAATATATTTTATTCTTTTAATCCAAAAAAAAAAATAAATATTCCAAAATTCTTCACCATTGAGGCCTTCGTGATGCAAATAATCCATCAACCATTTGAACCCAATTCAAATGGTGCCCGTAACAAGCTTTCTTTCATTCCTCCCCTCTCTTTTTTTTTCTTCTTCTTCTTGAAAAGATCTTTTTTTTTGGTGATGAACTAGTTTAGTTTTGGTTAGGTTGAACTATTCTTTTCAGAATTGTGCTGTTGGGCTGTGTGTTTGAATGATTTGAATTGATTTCTTAGTTAATTAATTGAGATTGAACTTAATTTAAGCCAAACTTATAAAATAACCTTTTTAGAATTATTGTTTGTTCGTTTTTTTTTTTGAAGGTATCTTCAAGCCACGAACCGATGAAAACTATAGGCAAACAAACAAACACACGATTTTCGAGAGAGATTGTTCTCTTCAAACTTTCGAAAATAAATTATTTTTGACGGGTTATTTCTCACGTTACCACAACGAGACAAACTTGACATAAAAAAAATTTCTGGACATGAAAAAAAAAAAAATTAAATATTTGAATGATATAAAAAACATACTTTTTAGAAATAGTTGAAATCGAAGTATTTTTTCGAAGTTGTCTTGACCGTTTATCAAACCTAATGAAAGAAAACGAAGAAAATTAAAAGCTTTTATACTAAAAATCTATGCTTACTCAGTTTCAAAAAGACAAGACATAAATTAATGTTGATTAAGTTCAAAAAAAAACACAAAGCATAAGACTTCTAATAAAAAAATTAAACTGAACAAGCGGACTTTGGTCTACTGTGATCAATGAGTGAAGGTTTTCACAAAGGAAACATTGTCGTTTTTATATGTAAAAAAATCTATGGTAGTTTATGGTGAACTCAATGTCATGAATTTGCTGAGCTTATCAAGTGATGACCAAGGTTTGTCCGTATGTTTATCAGCCTTAGTAGTTCTAGCAGTACTTGACTGCTCTAGTACTGCTAGATAGATTGTACTATCGATATTGTGGTGAAAAATTTTTAGATTCACCCTAGAACAAAAAGATTCACAAGATATCGATATGGTGCCGTGAAAGGGGTTAATCTGTTTTTCACTAATCATACCAAGCTAAATTTTATTATTTTCAAAAATCGGTTAGGCTATACTATAAGCCTTACTCTTTCTTAAAAAAATCAAAAATTCTATAGACGAGCACTGCTCGGTTGTAAAATTTTCAATTTTTAACTTTTTTTCTAAAATTTTACTTATGAGCAATGCTCGTTTATAAGATTTTAGTTTAAACAAACCCTAGATGATTCTAACTTTAAAATTAAAAAATTTCATTTTTCGCTATTTATAACCTAACTGGTTTTCAAAATTTTCACGTCTTTCTTGTAAGTTTATCGAGGCGCGCCCTGAGAAGCCATGGCGCTTAGTTTTCTAAATCTAGCCAATTGTTTTTCAGAAACAGTTACTGTTTCTACAAAATTTTTGGTCAACGAATTTTGTGACAAAATCCCCGGAACCACTGACGATCGTTGAGACAGAGTTTCCAAAAAAACACATACAAAATGTATCTCAAATTTTTGATTTTGAAACAAGGAATCTTCTTCAAATCAAATCCTGTTTCAAATGACAAAAAAACAATGAAAAAGAGGAGAGAATTTAATTTTTTTCTCTTTAACAAAATCGAACAAGAAGAAGAAGAATACATTCAAACACATTTCGAACATATTCAACATAGAATTTTATCATTCAAATATAACTTTTTGTTGAAGGGATTTGAAAACAGAATTGTGCTGTAAAAAATTTGGAAAAATGAGAAACAGGATTGTTTTCTAGATTTGTTTTTTTTTCGTGGAAAAAATTTCCATCAATTGGATGGTGGCAGAACAAACGAAACCGGAATCAACATTGGCCGTGAATCACATTCTGGCGTATCGCCTGCGCCTACTACTTTATTAGAGTCATCTTCGTCGCCATCATTATCATCATCGTTGGTGGATGAATCGATTTCTTTGATTGGTAAACTTTTCCGATCACTTGAATCATTCAATTCGTTATTGTTTCCGGTAGCTGCTGCTGAAGAGGCCGAGGATGACGAGGCTAAGAGTTTTTTGATACGAACTGATCGTTCATTATCTTCCGGTTTTTCTTGATTATCGTCTTCATTATTGTTATTAGTTTTTTCGCCATCATCTTCATCGATATCATTAGACTTTTGACCATGTTCATCCAGATTTAAATAAAAATCCAGAATCCGTTGTCCTTGCTTTTCGAGTTTGATCTGTATTTGATTGATCTTTGTTGATGAGCCGCCATCATCTTCTTCAGAGTTTTTTCTCTGTTTCAAGAGTTTCTCTTTGATAAAATTTTCATCCTCCAGTTTTTGTCGAATTTGAAATTCTCGATAATGGAGCCGCTGTTCAAGCAATACATTCGGTGGTGCTTGTTCGGCTCGCAGTTTTTTATGATAATTGATCCACAATTCTTGTTGTCGTTGATAATCTTTCAAATCATCCAAAGTTTTCTGCAAAGTTCTGTGAAATACAAAAAAAATTCAAATTTTCGGAATTTTGAACAAGAAAAACTTACTCATGTTGAGCTTTCAGAGCATTTTCAATACTTCCATGACAAAGAACGGCATGCTTTCGTTGAATAGCTTCTTGAAATTTAGGTAATAATTTCAAGACGTTATCAAAACAGATAACCGATTTGTTATAATCGGTAAGCACGGCATAAATGTTAGCCAAAATGTAATGTGCATGCGGTATATCGACGGCGGTATTGATGGCACCATGTAACACAATTGTCGCCTCCTCATAGCTATGAGCTCGATGAAGAATAGTGGCCAATGATAACAATGGTAAAGCCCGATACTCAAGAGGGCAATAGTGTAAAGCACGCCGAGCACATTCGATAGCCTGTTCACCGTTGCCCAAACCACGCCAATAAAACGTAGCCAACGTATAAAGAATCCAAGAAGTTGAATTCTTGAATAAAAAGAATGAAATAATTTTTTTGAAAAAAAAATAAATGTTTCCTACCTGTTTCAATCCATCACTGATGTCTTTACCGAATGTCCGAAAATCCCATTTTCCCAGATAACGAATTATTTCGGGTTCAGCATCCATACGAAGATCTTTGCGATCTCGAACAGACTAAAATTTTAATTGAGAGAAAAAAGTTCTGTTATATCAACCAATTTGCAATTCAAAATTAACTTACTGGCAAGTGTTCAAAAGTTGTCATACTGAAATCCAACGATTGATAATCGCTGCAATTGGGAGCAAATTTCTGTTTCTGTTCTAAAGAAACATCATCATCAAGCTCAACCAAACTGACAGATTTAGAATCCATTCTAGGACTTGAAAAAAAAACAATAAACTTTTCTTATTCGGACCGAAACAAATATTTCACACTTTTTAGCACTAGTATTGGAGCTAGTGAAAGTCAACCATTGATTCTTAGATCCTATCTGATAGAACAAATCATCTAGATCTTGAGACGAGACGAGCTCATGAGGTTTGAGAAAATTCTTAACTGGGAACTTTTCAGGAAACGCTCTTCGATCGTTTTTCGGATACGAAAATAGCAACGTTCCAACATACAAATCGATTTGAGTTAATGGTTTTCTAGCCTTGATACAATCAGAATCGGTCAAAAAAATCAACTGCTCAACGTCTTCATGACTGTCAACTAGAATAATAAAAAAATTAAAATAGATCGGGAAAAAAAAGAATTCTTCACAATTTTCCGATTCGATTTCTTCTTTCTGTAATAAAAGTTGATTTTTTATTTTAGAGAACACATCGGCGCGTTTCTCTTGTTGAAGGAATGACATCAAATCATAAGGGCGACGCATTTGAAATATCGAATCCTCCTGCTTTTCCAATTTAGATGAAAAATTGATTAAAAAAAAATCTCTTGAAGATTCGAAACAAATACCTGAGTATGAATTTTTCCATCTTCGGTGACGACCCAATGAGTGGCCGCTTTCGATGCATGAAATGTTAACAAAAAATAAATGAACAAATACTGGTTGAAATAAACGATTTTCTTCATTTTTTTCTAAAAGCATCAAATATTTATTTCCCTTTCTTTTTGAGACCGATTTTTTCTTAATTAACTAAAAATGTTGTTTCCACAATGAAGAAGAGTCTATTAAAAAAAAGAGAAACAAAAAGAAAACAATTATAACTCATAAAATAAAATGTTTTTGTCAAAATATTGATAAAATGGAAGATATAGATAAAAAAACAAAGATAAGTTATCAGAGATTAGGAATTGCTTGTGTTCTGTGTTTTATGAATTGAAAAAAGAAAATCCGTTCATTCTTGAAATTAGTGAATCAGAAAATTTTTCATTGAGGTTTCTACTTGGTTCGAATGCACGAATCGAAATTTCGAGCAAAAAATTTCTTCGGGCATCTTCTCAATCTTGGGAAACAAAAATTTCTTAGAAGTTTACCAATTTTCCGGCGAAAATGATGCGATCGCTGTGGCTTGATCATAATGTCATGAAACAAAGAAAAAAAAACAGAAGAGAAATCACTAAACAAAAAAACCTAAATTCAATTTGTTTTCACAACAAATTTTGCCACCGGCAAATTATTTCAACAAACAAACACAAAAATATTCAAAACAATCCAACAACCATCAACTATGATCAGAATTCATTCGAGGATACTGAAGGCGACATTTTTTTCGATAAAAAGATTCTCGATTTTTGAGAAACGATGAGGTTTTGTTATTGTTTGGTGGTGGTGGTGGTGATGATGTTCTTTTTTCTAGATATAGTCGTAGTCGGTGTATTTAGTGTGTTTGGCTAATTCAACATCATTCATGTTTTCTGGCAAGCGACACTATTTTAACTTGATTCAAGTTTTCTTCATTCATTTAAGTTCTCCATTTTGTAGAGGTTTTTTTTATTTTAAAAAAAATTTGAATCTCAAATTTGATCTTCAAAGATTTTTTTTTTTTTGAGGAGGGGGTTTTCTCAAAATCAAAACTCAAGATCATCGATATTGATAATTGGTTTTGGTGCATCAAGCGGGTTTTTGACGTTCGCCAATTCGGCACGTTTGTAGGAATGGAGTATTCGTAAAAGTTTAATCTCTTGTTTCAGGCCAACATTGATGAAATCCGTTTTTGCTGGAGTATCATCCTCTTGCTCGGCCTGATCCTCCTCTTCCTCCTCGTCATCCGTTTCATTACCCAATTTTGTGGTTTTATCTTCAATCATCAAGTTTATTAAATTGAAAAATCTTTCGTAGAAACGTTCCATCAAATTCAGAATTTTGTTCGATTCCTGTTCACTAGATTCTGTAGCTCTGTAATATCGTCTGAATAAATCCGACCAAAATATCATCAAATCAATTTGTTTGTCCAGGTTCTCGAAGCAATATTTTAGAATTCCTCGGTTTTTTGAGCTATCTATATCCAAATTTTCACCATCAAACAATGGTAAAATCTGATCAACAATTCTTCCATATTTGAAGCATTCATGTAGAGCGTTTTCTTCGCTAAAAACTTTACAACACTTGGTTATCTCTTCGACCAGAATGATACCTCGAGAGTAAAGCAACTTTGAAAGCATATCCAATCGTTCCACAAGGATCGGCATGTAACGAGCTTTATCGATTCCACTTGAGAATAGTTTGGTCAACAAATTGATTTGCCGCTGTAGCTCGCTCACTTGGGCCGATACTTTCTCGGTATCTTCATACACGGATGAGCAAAGCAAACACCGAGCATTCTGACCATTACTGGCATCGTAAACCGATGGACAAATGACGACAGGACCCGAACAATGAAGACATTGAAGCGATAAAACCAAGCTCACATCATCCAAACAAATCTGGCAATTGCATTGGAAAAAGTATGATTGATTTTGCTTGTAACGATCCTCGAACGATGATTGATAATTACAACCGTAGCAAATACTGATCTCTTCATTTTTGGCCACTGGTCTTTTGTTGTTGGACACGAAAAGAAATATAGAATGATCATTAAAAAATTCGGAAATTTTTTCTTACTTGTGAGTTTTCAAATAGATGACACTGTTCTCGAAATACCATTCAGTGTTGTAATCGCATCGATGATTGTACAGCGAAGCGATCAAACAGAAACAAGTTCCCAAATGTACCCGTTCCTCTTTTTCCTCATCGTTTTCACTCCATCGGAATGAGTTGATCAAGATTCTTCGAATACCGGTGAATGTCATCTCGATCAATCGGTACAGATCTCCACGATCCATGTTTTTGATATCTATTCAAAATAAAAAAATTTCTCATTTAAGACCCTGAACTAAAAGGCAAACCATATCCCTGAACGATTGCGGCCACCAAGGCACATTCGATGGCACTAGAAATATGGTGAATAGTGTAATCGTTGCTAAACTTTTCCGTATGGCTCATCAATCGTTTCTGAGCCCGATAGGCATTCATTTTCAGTTCGGCATCTTTCTTCTCTTCTGGCTTGGTTCGTTGTTCTCTATCGTGAAGATAGGTTTCAATTTCATATGTTTGCAGATCATCATCGTCTTGTCGCTCCAGCGAAAGCAACGATGTCAAGCCAAAGCGGTTGAGTAGTTTGAACATGTGGAATGTCGATTTGGATCGGTTTAACCAAAACTTGGTCAATTGGCATTCACGTTGGTGGGAGAACACAAGACCACGTTCAGCGCAATTAGGTCCACAAAACACCACCTCATTGCACCCGGAGCATGGCCAAAACTTATTCTCCACAGATTGGAAACAATAGAGGCATTGTTTTCTCAGTCCAGCCGAAAGCAAGATAGTTGAAAAGGCTTTCTCCTTAAAAACGACAGTGTTCTGTTCGATGAAATCGTTGGCAACAAAAAAACGGCCTTTGCTTTCAGCCGAAGTCAGCGTCAATCTTGGATCTATGACAAAATTTTCCTCTTCAAACTTTTCCTGAGGAGGAACTTCGATTTGGAAATAATTGAAATCAAGATTATCGATCGTATCTCCATCCAATTTTCTATCCAATTCTTTTCGAATGAAATTCGAAAATTCACTAGGATCTTGGCATTGTTTGATGAGACTTTTCACATCATCACTCAAAATTGATTTGAGCAATTGAAATGCCTCGCCAAGACGGTTGAGCTTTTTCAAATAGTACGCCTTGTACAGGACGTACTTACGGCACGGAAATATGCGCAATGCAAAATTTATGTTGTCAAGACATTCCGAGTATTTTTCATTTTCCGATAGTTCCGTGGCTCGAAGATAGAACAAACGGCTCAACAGTTTTGTCTCACCATGAGGACAGTTGACGATGGCCTCGTTGATCAACTCCATGATCTCGGCCGTGTTTTCATCATCTCGGCGAGTCTTCTCGCGATAGAATTCAATTTCATGGAGGTTGGCTTTGGTCAACGGAAGAGATTTGCTGTTTGATCTACGAATCTCTTTCAAATTACTTTCGATCGACTGGCAGAGATTGCCCAACGATAAACAGTTTGCTTCGATATAATCGAAAAGCCATTTGACATCATCAAAATGGCCAAAATCTTTCAACAAGTTGAGGTCAGTCAATTTCTCAAGAATCTTGTTTCTCAATTCACTATTCATTTGGCGTTTGGTTTTAGGTTGGTATATGACAAAATTTATTAAATTCACTAAAAACTTGACAATGAACTTCTATCAGAGAACCAAAACATTGAAGGGTTGAACTGGTATTTTATATATCAATCGGATTAATATATTTCTTCCCAAAAGTTCGATTGTTCAAAATTCGATTGGAAACAATCGAGCAGAATCAAAGGCGTCACCTGGTGGCGAACAGAGTTTTAAAATTTCGGATCATATGTTTTTATCAATATTCAAGAATTTTTTACAGGCAAGCTATTTGATGGAATTACTTTGCCGAACAAACAGAACACAACTCTCAAGGTTACCTGAGGTTTTTCACCTATGTTTGATAAAAAACGTTGATTCAAAAACTGTTACCTGTTATCATACAACACCATCATCATTATCATCGACGACACAAAATAAAAGTGGAGAAAAGCTGGTGGATCAAGTGTCGATCGTTCCACACCCGGTGACCAAACTTCGTTTCTTCAAGTATGCTATCTGGCCAGATGAAACAGAGTATGAAAAAAAGTTCCGTGAGAAACGGTACAAGGTGCAGGCACGAAACTTTGAGTACTGGTCTTATATCAATACGTCATTCAACGAGGTTTGTTCCATCCATGTTAGATGAATTTAAAAACTTTAGATTTTTTTTGCTTCAGAACAAAAAAAAATACATCGAAAACGAATTGCAAAACAATCCAGAACACGATTTCACTGCCCAACAATCATTTGAAGAGTTGGGACAGTTTTACAAAAAATTTCTCGATGATAACCGCGAAAGACATATTCAATATAACTTGTAAGTAACTTGTAATCTTTCCAGTTTGATTATTTCGATTACACTTTTCCAGTGAATGGTATCGTAACAATTTGAGTCTTCTCTGGCCGGCATTTGTCGTTTGGCTAATCAGGAAAAAACGGTTATTGAAACAATCTCTTGGTTTTATGAAAAAATGAAACCTTGCTTTATGCCTGTGATCCACAGTGTTTCGTTGCAGTTTTGCTAGTCGGTGCCAAGAAAAAATCGATTTTTTTTTTTCGATATCTCTGATTTTTTCTTTCTTTATTATCGAATTTTTTTTTTTACATTACAAAATCAATGAGAAAAAATTTCCTAAAAAAAAAGAACGAGAAAACAATTTAAAGTGAAAAATTTTTCAAGACGAAGATGAAAAGAGTACAGAATTGATTAATAATAATAATATATCGACAGTACAACCGCAAATCATTAAAAATCAAAAGAAATTAATCCCGACAAAAAAAAGTTTCGAATGCAAATCTCAATCTTGGTTTATAAATAATAATTATTGAATAAAAACCCGAAAGGAAAAAATAAACAGTGTGTGTCAAAATATTATGGCAATTCAGTTTTTTGATACGGAACCTATTATATTTCACACAAGAAGAAAAAAAACTGCCGCGATCTGTCTGATTTGTGTGGTTGAGTATTATTGATTCATGAGCTAGGGCCAGAAGAAACACACACACACACACACACACGTCCTGATGGTTCTCGAAAATAGATTCCGAATCTCCGATTCTAACGATCAGGTCACATTGGGAATCGGTGTGTGTGTTGGGTGACGTGGGACAGTGACGAATTGATTTAAGTAAATGATGTGCGGCGTAATTTTTTTTGAACAGATTACACAACAAGATTGAAATTGAGTTGACTGCTGATTTTCTAGGTTTTTTGGTTGATAAACCTCCACGCGCGTTTAGAAAGACGGTGAGAGAAACAATAAGGTAGGAATAGAAACTAAAATGCTGTATTGAAATAGAAAATGAAATACTAATTATCATCAACTCTGGTAGAGATGAATGATGAATTAAGTGATTTGGTTGAGAATGGTGAAAGTGTGGAAGGGTCTTTGCTTAGTTTGCTGTAAATCAAGAAGGAAAGAAAATCCAAAAAATATCATCTCATCAAAGTGGTTTGTATGGTGGTAGTGAAAGGGCGGCGGCATAATCACCAATCATAAGGCTTTGGTTGATCGGGAAATTGTTCATATTGGTGACGGCGGCCACCGAGTGAGAGGCAGCAGTCTGACCCGAAGGATTGTTGAATAATGATGCTCCAGTCGGACTATTGGTTAAAGTCATTTGCTGTTGTTGTTGGTGTTGTGGTGATGGACCAACCATCATGCCATTGTTAGCTGTCATCGTTGAATTTTGGCCGATAATCATTTGCGGTGAATGATGATAAACAGCATTGGAACCAAGAGGAGAGGCTGCTGCAACAAGACTTGGATCTTGACCGCTATTACTAAACACACGATTATTAACTGTTCCAGCCGAGTGATGATGATTGTTGGCTACTTGTTGTTGAATCGGCGTTGAATTGTTTATGGCCATGAAGGGATGGTGAGTCGGATCAGAAGGCGAAGGCCCAGTCGTCTGTTGATTGACAATCGGAAGATTACCATTGATCATACCGACGCCTAGGCCATTCATAACACCAGTAGCACCACCATTTGTCATTTGTTGTTGCTGCTGTTGTTGAAGATCCAATTGTTGCCAATAATCTTCACTTGGAGAGGTTTGATTACAGCCGGGTGGGGGTTGAATCGGTTGTCCAGTATATCGAAAATAAGGATTTTTCAAGTCCAAAGAATTCGATGCATGAGAATCAGGAATCTCATCAACTTGAAGATCAATTTGTACATTATAACTTTGCCGACGATTCGAAACAAGAACCACACGTCCCGATACCGTGTGTCCTCTTTGAACAAACAAAGGTTTATGCATCAAACATCGAACCTGGAAGTATTTTTGAGAAAAAAAAAATTGAAACGATGCAAATGCAAAAATTTCTTTTTAATATACCTGGTACCAATGTGTTAATGGCTGAGTAGGCGCTGTGGAAAGCCAAACCGTTTGCTGAGAACCAAAAAAGGCAACATCAAACCAAAATGCCAGACCATGAATCTCGTCTGTTTGAGTAATATGAAACTTGAGTGGTATATTTATGACATGCAAATCCCTTTCGTGTGCTTTCAAAAAATCCACTGTATATTTGTTTGATTTAGCGATGCAAATTCGTACATCAAACGTGTCTACCACTGGTTGATAAAAGTATTCTTTCAGAGCTGCGTTCCGCAGTGCGGTGAGATCAACGCCATGAAAGTTTTGTTGAAACCAAAAATTCGCTTTGGTCAACTATCGAAAGAAATAGATATTCAGCTTAATTTTCCAATGAGAATTTTAATCAAACTCACTTGTTCTGTGTACAGTTGAGCGTCACTGAAGGGAGCTATGTGCAAATCACCGCGAGTGGGAAACATGTTGCCCTCTGGTTTGAGCCATTTTTTTGCATGCAAATACGTTTCGAGCATTCGTTCGTTGAACAACATATAACCCATAGGCTCAGATATGATAACATCGACCTGTTCAGGTAAATTGATTTCTTCGATTTTTCCCGGTATGACAATGATTCGATCGTCGAGCTTGTTCGATTCGACCAGCTCTTTGGCGTGCTTGGCCATTGAGCTTGCCTCCACAGCGTAAACTTTTCTAGCTCCGGCTTGAATGGCAAAAAATGACAATATACCAGAGCCAGCTCCAACATCCAAAACAACTTTATTCCGAAAATCTTCTCCGTTAGACAAGATTGCCCTTTGATAAGTGGAGGTTCGAATATAGTCTTGCATCATGTTTTGCTGTTGTGATAAATAACCATAGAATTGAAAATACTGAGTGGCCGAGGCTTCATCCGTTCGCATCGTGAAAATCGATTCCGGACGTCCCGATTTAAAATCATTGACCATTTTATTGAATCGACAAAAATCTGTCTCCTTGTAGAGAGTTTTTTCCTGGTTCCATGATGTTTTTTGAAAAAACCGCAACAAAACCGTTTTTCCATTTTCATCGGTGATGACGAAGCCATTTTTACTAAACTCAAAACACGGAGTATCTCTGTACACTTCTAAACTGAACAATGTATTCAATGAATTGTGGTTGTTGTTTGATTGATTGTTGCAGTTAGTCTGTTAAAACAAAACCTATTAACACTAAAATCTTCAAAACACCAACTTACATTATCGTTTTTGGAACGGATCAACAATTTATCTGATTCATCGATGACCTCTATCAGTAATGATTTGGGAAAACGTTTTCTGAAACATAAATTCTCATCATCATAATCATAAACGGTGACTTCTTCGAATAGATTGTTCATCGTTCAGAGAAAAAGATTGAGTGAAAGTTAGAGATAAAATTTGGCGATTTCAAACGAACGAATTTCACAAAAATTTTGTTTGCCTCCAGGTTTGTTTTCGCTGAATAAATTTTCCTCAACCACAATAATTCAAAAACTATAGGCTAGTTGGTTTGAATTTTTTTTTTGTTAGAGATGTTTGATGGTGATTAATTTTTCTGTTGTTGTTGGTTGTTTATTTATTTTTTTTGAGCAACAAATTCTAAAATTTGTTTTCCAATTTAAATGCATTAAAAAAAATTTCACAGTGAATTCAAAAAGAAAAACTAAACAAAACAAAAACCACAACAAAGCTGCAGCTGATTTTTTTTTATGAGTTGATTCTTCTTTCTTGAATTTTGATTGGTGTCAAACACACACACACACACACATTTAAACTTGAAGAACACGTGTGTGCGTGTGTTTGTATGTCCGAATGATGATCGATTGATGATGATTGGAAGACCACGACAATTCCTATTCGATTATTACCCAATAAAAAAAATAATGATGCTTTAAGGATTTTTTCTTCTCCAACTTTGATTGTTTGAACGATACTTGTTTTTTTTTAAAAATATTATTCTCCTTCTTCAATATCATACAAAACAGAAGATGTTCTTTGTGTGTTGATTGAATAATGCGAAAAAAATGCGTTGTCTGGTTGCAATAGTGCCGTAGTGGTGGCGTCGACGGCTATGCTGCGGTGGTATGAGTGGTGTCAATGCGCTAGTGATGATGATGATGATGTGTTCGTGATTCGGTATATATATTTTTTTCATATATTTATGAACAATAAAGAATGATGCCCTTGATAACTATAAAAAAAAATATGTTCAAGGTTCTTCAATAATAATCAATAGTTCTTTAAATTATTGATTTTTCGTTCTAGTAGTTGAGAGTGATCCAGGGGAGCGATCGAAGATCTGAGTATTCTTTCTAATGAATTCTTTGGAATTCTCAATAACAATAGTTTGAAAACGAAACAGTGAAACGTGGCACAACGTGGTTTCATAACAGAATTTTTTGTTATTGGTTTTGTTGTCTGAATGCTGTTGTTGTTGTTTTTTGAAGAGAAAAAAACATACGCGTCATATCATTATTAAGAGAAGCATATCACCGAAAAAAAAATCACTGGTCACGCGGCTTGTTTTGTTTTCTGTTGTATCTTCTACAGAAAGAAATATTTATAAATATCTTTGATTTAACCAATCATGTTTTTGTTTGTTTGTTTCAATACTTCTCTACAAAATATCACCATTGGTTTTTGTTTTTCAAAATTTTTCGCTCTTATGGAATAAAATGATTGAACTTTTGTTTATTGAAATTTATTCACAAATTTCAGGTTTCTATAGATGGATGGATGAATGATGAACACCAAAAACAATATTTAAAAAAAAACAATAACACATCTCATTATTGCTCGGAAATTTTTTGTAAGTAGATTCACTGTGTGTGTGCACGGCGGCGGTGGTGGTTTAACACGGACAACAAAAGAGGGGGGCCGCCAAAACAGAAGTAACGCGTGCAAAAAAAAAAAATAATATAAATGACGACGATGATGGGAATAACAATGTGTAACACAATAACGCATGCACAGTATTCTCCGTCTTCGTCGTAAAATGAAAAATTATGAAACTGAAGCCAAGCTTGCTCGTTCGAGACAAACAATGAAACACAGTTTCCCACAATGAGAAAGAGAGAGAGAGGGGGGAGAAGAAGAAATCGACCGAAAAATAGACCGAGAACAAACAAAACAAAAACCGAGGACAAAGAGAGAGAGAGAGAGAGATGCGATGGGTAGTATTCGCTTGGCTACTTGCACCTAGTTTGGTCCAATAACACACTTACACGGTGTGACTTGATCCTTTTGGGATTTTTCTCAATCTTTTTGTTCATTGTCTATGTCTTCATTAATGCTTCATTTCATCCAGGTAACACATTCATGAACAAAGACGAGTAATTCAAGCTACAGCAAAACTTTAGGGCTAGTTGTCTTAAGTTAAGAGTGGCTTTGAGAAGACCAAGCAGAGAGAAAAAGTGAAAACGAACGATTTGTGATTATTGTTGTTGTTGTTGATGATGATGATGATGATGGTGTTACTCAACCAAAACCAATATTACTGGTTTTTTTTTTAGTAGATTCTATGAAACGCACATTTATGGTATTGAAAAGAAGAAAGAAGACAGGCACCGCCTTACTTAATTTCAGTAAAAAAAAAACTTTACCTCTCTCCTTTCGTAAAGACAGTTTTGGAAACAATTTGCATTAACATTGGAAAAAAAACACCAAATCAAACAATGTCGAAGAAGATCACGCATGTCGATTTTACATGTAATCAAAGTTTTCTCATAAACCAAATTCAAATCGTTTGTCGAATGAAAAATTCTGTCCACCACATTTCAGAAGATTTGAAACGGTTCGAGCGAGCCTAGATTGTCCAGTGGTTTGATGTGTAACGTACACACAGTCAAGGTGTTTCGATTTCAAAAGAACCAAAGAAACTTGAAGACAAATTTTCGAATGATGCGTGCCTTTTTTCTGGACATCCTCTGGTTACTTCCCAAACTTTGGTCGAATTATCTTTGGCAAGAAAAACTCGTTTCTTTTTTTTTAAAGAAGAAATGATTTAATGGTTGATTCGTGTTGCCATGTGTGTGTGTGTGTGTTGTTTACGAAGTTTCAATGCATCAAACAAATCTCATCATCAAGTAAAATGAAACATTAGTATGCAAAAGAGAGAGAAAGAAATATGACGTAAAAAAACATGAAAACATAACAACTCTAGAATTTTGGTTACATTCAAGACAAGTGTGAGAGTACTAGAGATATAATTTTTGTTTAACCATTCAATTGAAAGAATCGTTGAAACTCGAAGAAAAAAATTCAATGGGAGTCAAAATTTGTGTGTGTGTGTGTGTGTTAGAGATTAGTCCAAGAGAAATGTTCCCATGGAAAGTGTTTGACTGTCTCTGTGTGTGTGTGTGTTTCGAATATTCCGTTTGTTATTTGAAATCGTTATCGTGTGTAACAGGAAAAATATTTTTGAGCTTTTACATCAAATGATTAGAATTACAATTTATTTGTTTGAACAAAAAAAAAAAAAAAAAACTCTGAGTCAACTTATCGCTTGGAACATTCGAGTCAGATTGACCAAGAATTATTACACGCCCACCATAAAAAAAAGAAAAAAAAATTGGGGTTTTCTGTCCAGAATAAGTGCTGAAAATGTACTTGTGTTATGGGGAGAGAAAAAGAAAGAAATGATAAATATCTTTGTAAAGATTCTGTCGTTTTGAATTGTGTGGTTATTTGTTGTCTCTATGTTAGTGTGGCTCATCCAACAAAATAAATTCAATCGGGGTCAAATAATTCAATATTTTCATTGAAGAATAAATGTCTTTCCAAGAGTGAGAGATTACGTAAAGAGAGAGAGAGAGAGAGAGATGATGACGACGACAAAGAAAAACCATATAAATTTTTTTGTTGTATCGATTTTGATTTTATTTTTTCTTGATCGCGGGCGCTCGTGGCGGTGTGACCGGACGGCCTGAAGTTAGTCCACCATATTGATATTTGGCTTTCTTCTCCGATGGTTTCAATATCTGTTCAACAGTGAAACAAACGAATTAGATTTTCAATATATAAAAAAAAAGTTTAGAAATCAATTCTGTTTTGCTATAGTGTGTATGCATGTGTGTGGTAGTCATTGACACACACACAATCTGTCGAGCACACATTCTTGTTCAAAAGAGATGATGAATGAGGATTTATTATTCTCGCTCAAGTCCAGCCTCACACTGATTGTGTTGGAATTTTGAAAGAAAAAAAAAGAAGTTTTTAGCGAGAATTTTTGAAAAGAAAAAAAGATTATCGTGAGACAGGCCCTAGCGAATATGATTATAGAGAGAAAGAAAAAAACAAATTATTTCGATGGATCACTTAGGACCAAAACGGAGAAAATCTCTCTTTCAACCCGAATGACGTCAAATTCAGCCCAAATTGAGAGCCGAAAAAAAAACCATTAATACTTGAATCACAAACCAAAGTCGATTGATTTTTTGTATCGTAAAATGGTAATTTTTTTTATCGCTCTTTACCAAACACTAGAAATAATAAAAAATCCAATACTAGAAGAAAAATTATTAAATTAAAAATCTCGAGAAAGCAGAAGAGAGAAGAAGCGGGACAGAATAACGATGAAAAGACTATATTTTTTGATTGAAATTTAATTTCAGAATATCAACCCTTTCCCTAGGCCTGACGCCAACACACATAACTGTTTTAGAATTATTGGAAATTCATTAAATTGAAATGATTGAATTAATGAATTTGTTTTTTTTTTTTTGTTTTTTTTTAAACAAAATCAAATACACAAGGCTTTTATATTAAGTTAGAGAAATCCTATTCTTCTATTAATAGAATATTATTGAAAAGAAAAAAGCGTCGGGTTTTTTTTTCTGACTGAAAAAATGATAATAATAAACATCCTTGTTCTTTTTTCGCTTAATGGAATGAGTTTTTTGTTTTTGTTCTCAACACATAAAACGTGATATTCTTTGAAAATAATGAAAAAGTTTTGTTGAAGAAAAAAAAATACAAAACAAACAGCCTTTCTCGAAATGTCGAATGATTGCACGGGATAGAAAAATGTTCAAGGAACAACTGTTTACTATTGGTAAAAGTTCATTGATCAGCTAAAGATAATGTATATATTAATTACCTTATTAATGCTTTAATGGAAAAAAAAAATTAAATTCAAACCGAGAGAAACGTATCTTTGTTTTTTTCCTGTCTTTTCGATTCTCTCAGAATACGCTTCTTTCCGGAGACGGAACAAGGACGAGACACACACACACACACATGCACAATAGCAGAACAGTTGACTATAAACTTGTGTACAGAAGACATACTTGGAAAGAACACATTAATGTTTCATCAACCGACATCATTCCACCGGCATTGTCGAATTCTCCGCAATAGTTTGGCGCCGAGAAAAGTGTCACCAATTGTCTTTTGGCGAAAAATTCATATCCATCTTCGACCACTTGATGGGCACGACAAATGAGATCGAGGTCATGCCTGTGCAAAAATTTCGTTACAACATCA
This sequence comes from Octodonta nipae, assembly GCA_034190945.1. NCBI lineage: Eukaryota > Metazoa > Arthropoda > Insecta > Coleoptera > Chrysomelidae > Octodonta > Octodonta nipae. Next base: position 176,952 of record JAVLUE010000456.1, read on the forward strand.
GCACCAAACGTAAACGAAACGCCACGATCATTCTCTCCCCATCCTTGAACATCTTTGTCCGGATCAGACCAAAGAAGATCACAGAGTAAACCAGTATCGGGGACATCAGTCGGGCGCATTATACGCCGAATTTGTTCCATCGAATGAAGGTCAGGTGATAGTCCTAAAATAGTTTTTTTTTTTTTTAAATAAAACTTTCAATGAATCATATTTCATCACATATTCATGATAAGGTTACCTCCATGACAGCAGAAAATTTTTTCATCAATGATAGCGGCAATCGGAAGACAATTAAAGCAATCAGTGAATGTCTTCCATAGTTTAATATTGTATCTTCGTTTGCCTTTAAGAAAAACAGAAACATTAATCATCAAAAATAAAAAATCAAACAACTCACATTCATCATAGAAACCATATATTCGATTGATACTGGCACATTCGTGATTGCCACGCAATAGGAAAAAATTCTCTGGATACTTGATTTTGTAGGCAAGCAACAAACAGATCGTCTCTAACGATTGTTTGCCTCTATCAACATAATCTCCCAAGAACAGATAATTAGCTTCGGGTGGAAAGCCACCATACTCAAACAAACGCAACAAATCAGTATATTGTCCATGAATATCGCCTAAGAAAAAAAACATCATCAATACAAATTTAACATCCAACTAGAAAAAAAAACTTACCACAAATTTTCAATGGAGCTTCAAGCTCTAACAAGATTGGTTGAGAGAGGAAAATTTCCCGTGATTTTAGGCAAAGTGCGCGAACCTCGGTTTCGGCTAATTGAACAGCCTTACCAGGACGGCATCCTCGAACTATATTGTGTCGTTCAAAAAAAAAAAAAGACAGAATAAAAATCAATTTTTGACAAATAGAACAAACAAAACTCTTGATTGTTATGATTGTCAACTAAAAAAAAACGTCAAACAAACGACGAACAATCACAAAAACAAACATTCAAACAACTAAACTAAACAACAAACTACATAACTAGAGCAACTCTCATAAATCAGGAACAAGAAAATATTTACACGAGAACAAAAAAACCACAAACAAGTGAAAACAATGAATGGAAAATTGATAAAATAGAAAAGAAAAACAACAACCCAATGTACCGGCTATTGGTACAAGAGAGATAAAGGATATAAAATCATTTTATCATTCAGAAAAAAACTTTTTTTTTGTTTTTTTTAGATAAAATGTACTGACAAAACAGCAAACTGATTATGCCATTTAGACTGTCCATAAAACTAAAAAACTAGATGTCAAAGATCAGTTTTAATCGTCAAGCTCGAGGTTTTTGTTGCCACTCTCAAAAAAAAAAACAATAATATTAAATCTTATATTTATGAATTTGGCTGTAAAAAACAAAAATTGTGATGATAACAAACTAAAACAAATCAGCCAACTTGAAAACTTCATCATTTTTAAGATTGACTTTTTTCTTCAATTAAAAAAAACAGACAGTTTCATTGAGATCAATCAATAGCGAGACTATAAACTTTTCATTAACATGGGAAAATTTAGACCTTTTGACAAAACTTCTTTGAAACAAAAATAAATACAAGACAGGAAGTAGAATTCAAGATCTTGGATTTAAGTCGAAGCCTTGAGGGTTTTTACTATAATAAACTTTTTTTTCTTCTTTTTCTGTACAATAAAATAAAAAAATTTAGTATTAATTATAAAAAAATTTAATAAACTCATAAATTTTGGATTTATTAATTTCTCTCTCTCTCGATGTGGTTGACTGTTAAACCTAATTAACCATCATGTATGTAATTTTTTTTTTGGTTGATTTATGTGTGCCTCAATAAAAATGCCATGTAATGGTTTCTGACACCAAACACACAGACTGACTATTTAATAAACTAAATGATAAATGTGAATCACAACAAGAAAAAAAATGAAAGAAATCAAAGTCATACAATCGAAAAAAAATCGAATCAAGATAATATTGAAAGAATCATTTCATATGGTATTCATACCTTCAAGAAGACGAGAAATAATGCTATCGATATTTAATGGATCGGCCATAATTTTCTTGAATGAATTATTTCACCAGATTGAAACTTTGATTAGATTGAAATCAGTTTTTCTTCTTAAGATTTGAATAAAAACAAAAAATAAGCGAAAAATTTTTTTCAATAGTTTCCCGGGAAAAATTTCAAAGCGAAGATACTGGAGCGAAAGAACAGGAAATTCCACACGGTATGCGTATGTTGTTGGAGAATAATAAACCAAATAAAAAACTTTTTCTACCCAAAAAAAAACAAATCGACGAAAAAATTGATAATCTGTTATTAGTTTTTTTCAAAGAATTAAAAATTTGATTAGATAAAACTACTTGAAGTGCAACAAAAAAACTTATGAGATTACTTACAATAGGAAAACACTTGACAGTGGTTTTTTTTTTAATGAAACGAACAAACTAAACCAATTTCATTTTTCACGAAATTCTGAATTTCAAGAGATTGATTTTGAAGAATCTGTTGAAAAAAAACTGTTAGCAAAAACAACAATGGGTTATTAATATGGTAGCGAAAACAACAACCAAATAAAAAATATTGACAGTTTGGAATGCAAATAAATTATTTTTCTGTTTGATGATGATCATCTCTCCAAGCGTTCAAATTTCGCTTGGTAACACACAAACCCAACTTTATAAAACTAACTGTTAACACAAACAAATTAATTGAGTAATTTAAACTACCAAGAAACTGAAATGAATGAGAAGAAATCATCAAATCGAACCTACCACTATTACTTCATTATATTGTTGGTTTTACATGAAATTAATGATTAAAAAAAAAAAAAGAGAACAATCAAGTAATCACCAATGAATTGATAAACTAAACCAAAACTGTTTCGTCGAAATATATTCTTGTTTAGACAAGACAAAATATTTGCAAAATAAATTCATTGTTGCCGATATTTGGTTTTGTTATGTGTATTGTGTGCATCTTGATGCTAAAAATGTAAACATGTATCATGATTTTTATTAATAGAATAGTAAACAACAACAACAATACTTACATACAAAAAGAATGGAAATACCATCAAAGATGACGAAAACAACAAACACACACACACACACCCAGCACACGCAAAACTATCAAAGACAATAGCAACGTTTTATCGGAAAAAAGTTTTGAAGGGAGTGCGCTTCTTTTTCGACACTGAACGAATATTAATTATTAAACTTCAACCGAATTTAAATAAATAATAGAAATTCTGATTATTTTTTTTGTTAAACACGAAATAAGCAATACAAAAGACTGATGGCGAGGATTCTCTTGATGTCGATCGAGAGAACGAATGCAAGATTTGATGCAACCGAATTGTGGTTATTAGAAAAAAACAACGACGGTATTTTCCTTTCGCGAGATTCTTCTCGTACGTAGTTGGATATGATGGAAAAGATGATGATTGTGATGATGAATCTCAAATGAAGATTTGGTTTGTGTGTGCCTGGTTGGCGAAACAAAAAAAAAAAAAAAAAAGAAGTGATTTTTCTGTGTTGTATTTTTTTGGGGTTGTTTTGTGTTGGTGTGTGTGTGTGTGTGTGTGTGTATGATATTAGTATTTTATGATGATGGTAAATAATAATGGAGGTGGTTGTTGGTGGTGGTGACGACGACGAGAGCGGCGAAAATTTTTCCAACAGTTGCAAGTTGGTAAACGAATTACATCAACCAACACTTGCTCCCAAAAACGATAGAGGCAACACAACAATGATGATGGTGGCGGTAGGTAATGAATATGATGTCGAATAGAATGCTTCTTTTTAGGCTGGATTTTTTGACGACGGCGATGATGATTGTTTGGATACTTTTTGTTCAATGTTTCACGAAACAAATTGATGATGAACAAGAGATGGAGGAGAGAGAAATAAACACAACAGAGGAAAGAGAAGAAGAAAAAGACTCCACTTCACAGTCTCGATGTGAGAGCGAATTGAATGGGAATGGCAGTTGATCGTACGACGGTTACGATCAAAGGAGTCGACATTAATGGTAGTAGCTTACTCAACACTTCTAATGATGATCAAAAAAGAGAAGAGGCAAACATTACAAACAGAAAGAGGTGGAAGAGAAAAAGAGACGTACAAAAATGGCGGTTTTTATCTTGTGTTTGTGTGTGTGAGAGAGAGAGAGCATGCGTACCAAACAAATATTTCTATTTTTGGGGATTGACAAATTTATCATTCGTTTCAATGCAATCATGACGAAATGAGAATTGAACAAAAATCACAAGATTCTTTTTCTGTTTGTCAGTTCTTGGCCCGGGAAGTTTTTTTCTCTCTCTCCCAATCTATAAATGTTGCTAACTTTTTTGTTGTTCAAACCCGATTCTTTGTGTGAGAGAGGACCCGATCAAATAGATAAGTTTTAGATAGATTTTTTTGATATGCTAACGGTAATATCTGGCTCCTGTCCAAACAAGTAAAATAATTTTTGTTATTAAAATGTTTTCTTTTCTATAGGTAATTTTTTGCTGTTGTTGTTGTTGAAACAATTGTTTCATTTGAATTGTCTCTGTTTTTTTTTCGTGGGTTTGCTAAATTTGGAACAATGTTTAATTTTTTCCATTTGGCTCTACTTCCTCGTTGGTTACTCTAGTTGGTGAAAAAAAAAACTGTTTCGGTTATTCATTTCTATGTTGACGCATTTCGCACTCGATTCCAAAACTATATAATTGGTCTAAATTGATCCTTGATTTTTGCTGGAACAGTTTATATAGGCTGATACCAAAAAAAATGTCTGGTTCATTTTCAAAAAAAAAAAAAAAACACTGTACAATAACAAGATAATTTTTATAGTTGCTCCAAAGTTTGAACCATTACTTTCATCATCATTATCTTTGGACGTTTGACGTCAATCGTTACGTCAACAGAGCACCCAATGAAGTCAGTTGAATGACTCAAGATAATTTTTTTTTTCTCAGGATTGAATTCACTACTCTGGCTGATCGAATAACCATAATGGAAGTTGTTAGAACTATTAATATCCCAAAGTTATACCCAAATTGTTAGGGTGTTTCGTGTTCTAAATCTATAATTTCTATCATTACAGAAGAATTCGTTCTATTTATTTTAGAAAAAAACTATTATTTTCTAGGGCTTATAAAAATAAAAATTAGGCCATCATATGCCAAAATGTCAATCCCGATTTATGGTACTAAACATAAAAAAAATTTCTGGATTTCAACACCCTTGACCAAAAATTGAACAAAAATTATTTTCATCTCTGGTGAGGCTTGCCGCGCTATAGAAATTTTAAAAAAATTTTTTTTACAAAAAAAACAAGAGATTAATTTCTATAAGCTCTCATCAATAACAAATGAATATTTCTAATTTTTTTAAAACAAAAAACAGAGGAATTTAGTTATTTTAAAATTTTTTCTTTTACTTCTTGTTAGATGGATTAGTCTAAATTATCGTTACCCAAACCCATACCAATTATTCATAAAAACAAAATTAAAACTGAAACATCAAAACAAGGAAAAAACATACCGACAATTTCAAAGTTTTTCGATAATCAATTTTAAAAAAATGCTATTTCTAAAAAAAGAAAGAAATCAAATTTCGTTTTCAAAAAAATATATTAATTGAAATAGAAACTTACGCGAAAAATCAAGATTTAAAAAATAATAAGTCGTTTTCTTATCTTTGGCAGAGCTCAAAAACAACAAATTAACGGAAACCAACATCGTTGCGCTAGTTTTTTGAAAAATATTTTTGCCTTTTTTCCAATAAGAAATTTGTTCTATTGCATCAATTTTTTTCAAATACTGGTTCGCCTATTTTGTTCAATTGAAAATTGATTAATTTTTTTTTTGAAAAAAGATTGAAAAAACAAACGCTGAGACTATCTCTTATCTCGATATTTCCAATTCGAATGTGACAAAATTTGTTGTTTTTGGCTCCTTCTAAATGATTTTCAAATGGCTAAACATTTAGTGGATGTTTGTTTTTCTTGCAAAAAAAAAAAAGCTTAAACAGGAAAAAGATTTTGATGAATTAATGAAAATCATGATCGAATTAATTAATCTATGGCTTCATTTGAGATAGGTAGGGTAAATCTTTAGGAAATCGAACGTTTCGATTCGACTGACCCATCATGTGACAGTCGAAACAAAAATTAATTTTACGATAACATCGATTTTGGTGTCCATCGAAAAAAAACCTCTTAGCCACTCATGCGCCAGGTTAATTTTCTGGGGGTATCTTAAATTATTTACTTTTTTTGAAATTTGTTCACCTTGCAGTTCTGTTTGATTTTTGTTTCAGGTAAATTTTCTTTTGATGGGCCATTTTTCATCATTTGTTCTGTTCATCAAGAGTTTTAGTTTCGAGGAAACACTACCACAAACAATTCAAAAAATTAAACGAACTTCTGTTCTTTTGAGTGAACAAAAAAAAAAAACACCCCAATGTTTCTGAGGAAGAATCTTCTTTTTAAATCGGTTAATCTACGTCATTGCTATATGATTAAAGAAATTCTCGTTTTCTGAATTTGAACTTAATTTTTCTTCAAAGTTTTTTTTTCGCCGCTACAACAAATGCCGGGTTTTCAAGTATCTCGAGTTAATTTTATCTTATAGCTTAGCCATTATTGTGCAGAGGAAAATATTCATCAAACATCAGAAAATGAGTTCATCGTTTCAAGAATGGCAAACACGTGCCTTAATCAAGCTTCATGAAGCGGAATCATTGAAAAAAATTGTCGATCCAGAGGCTACTCCATTCAAAAGTAAATATGAAGCTGTCGATCTTTATCAAAAAATCGTTGAAGACCTAGAGAAATTAAGAGAATCTCTTGAGAAAGAAAATTTTAAAGATAGATATTGGCTTGCCTTGTATGCTCTTCATTTTGAAATAAGCTCAATCCATGTCGAAACGGAGGATCTACCTGGGGCCGAGAAATCTCTACAAAATTGTGTTCAAATATTGTCGAAAAATTTCGAAAATATTGGATTTATCATAGAATCGTTTTCGGTTAACGGGGAAGCCAATCTTGTTGAACCGGTGAACCCGTTTCCGAATGCGAGTAATATTCAATTGTCAATGACTTTGCCATTGATTCTTCTTTACAATCAATTGGCTTTTCTTAAATGTATGAAACTTTATTTTGATACTGCTCTTCCATTTTTGAATGAAGCTGAAAATCTTTACTACTTATGGTAAAACAATAGCCCAATTTGCTTTCCATAGTTTTAATTAAAATATTCTTGATTCTAGGCAAAAAAACAAACCATCAGTTTATTCATTTGAAATTGATGATTTGATCAAACTTGATTCTCAGCTCGGTTCTCTAAATCAATTGGTGGAGCATGTTGGTGAAAAGCATTCAGATGAAAACCAATTAGAGAAGATTCATATCATGACTTGTTATTATTTAGCACAAGTCTATGAACAAACTGGATCGTACGATCAATCGGCTCGTTATTGTCATAAAACTTTACGTCTTCAATATCCGTATCTGATAGAGTCGGTGGAATCTCAGCAACAGCATCAGATCAGTGTTGATCATGTTGAATGGGCGTTGAATGCGGCAACATTATCGCAGTACTTTGCCACTCAAGATCAGTACAATGTGGCTCGGCATATGATTTGTTGTGCTCGCAAGGTTCTCAACGAGACGCCCGAGAAAAAACAAAAAGACGAAGAAGAACGTTACCGTAAGGCTCATGCCGATTTGGATCGTATCGAAGTGAAATATTGTTTGATGCTGTTGAACGAGTCAGCACAGCTCAAACAGGACGAATCATTTGGTTTAGTAAAGCAAGATACAGAATTCAGGTTTTTTTTTCTCGCTTTTTTCTGATTAAAAATCTGATGTTTTTTTTTCTATCAGAGCTTTTTTGTTGAACGATGAAAAGGTTTCTCAAATGGAAACTAAATACCCTGTTTTCCCGGTTTTCAGTCCCCAAGAAGCCAGTAAAGTTTTCAAACATGCTTTACTTGCCATTGAACGAGCAAAAGAAGTTTTCACTTTCACTGAAC